>PYAF01004503.1:7731075-7821525 GCA_007407185.1 Glycine tomentella | reverse complement strand
AAAATACTTTCAAATAATATTTCCATATTATATTCCCAATAATATTTCCTAAAATAAATAAATAACCTATAAAATAAATGTCTGCTATGATTTTATTTCATATTATAAGCATAAAGTATTGATTGTTTTATTGATAATTAATTTTTGACCAAAAACTTATCCAAATGTCTTTGGATCTCCTATCTTAACCACATCTTTTTATTATCTAAAAGGTACCTATTTATAATTTATATATATATAAGTTTTAAAAGATCATATATCTAATTGCCAACAAAAACATAAAACGAAATTTTAGTACTTTTTCCTCAATTTAAAATTTACAAATAAGTTATTGTCACAAAGCACGAGTTAACAATATAAAATATGAGTAAAAAATCATAAAATTAAAAAAAAATCGACATTACCAGCCATTTGTAGTTGTTTAATACAGTCAACCTGTTAGTCATTGTCATGAACAAAAATGGAAAAAATGCATTAATCTAGAAAATTGTTATGAACAATAGTTGACCAACCACTAAAACAAAAATGATAAAATAAAAAAAATAATTTTCAGAGATAACTACCTCTAACAATTGTTAACGACCTTTAAATAATTTTAAAAGTTTTAACTTTCCCGACCCTTTCTCGCTCAAACGAGATGACGTGTTTTATGTAGAGAAGCCTAAGCTTATATCTAAACCTCCTTTCCTATTTGTATGGAACGACTTTGTTCCTATTTGAAATCCAACATAATATACATGAGATTCTATGCTTTTGTGTATTTTCTTCTTATTGAATGTAGGTAACAAAAAAGCCATATATAGTTTACAGATATGATTGTTATAACATATAACATATTCTATAGCAATAACATACTCAATTAACATATTCTATATCTATAACATAAAGATATGATTGTTATAACAAATTATATATAAAATATATCCGTATTATGAATACACTGAAAAAATTCTCTCAACTGAAAAATCATATGCTCCTATTATTCTTTAAATGCTAGCGCTATATGAGAACAAAAGGGAACTTAGATAAAGAAACCACCCACCAACACTCAGGACCATTTTAATGGGAAAAATAGTAATTGAATGCAGTCCAGCTCCAGGAGGAGTTGCAAACCTCAAAAATTGCATAATCATAAACAAAATAATAAAACGCTTGAGTCAAATTTCTTTGACTAACAAGCACAATCAGCTAGCTCATTCATCAGCCATTGGATTAAAGCCTGACGTGTATGGCCCTCCATTTCCATTTGAATCGTGAAATGGAGATTGGAGTTCCCCAGAATGTGAAGACTTTCTAGACTTTGTGTTCTTGGGAGAAGCCTCATAATAGTCTCCCGAACTGCCGGTAGAATACATAGATGAAGTTGGCAATCCACGAATTTTAGGTAAGCCACTAGTAGTTTCAGGCAAACTGTATCCCCTTTCAACCGTTTCAGCTTCAAGAGGCAGTTCGTTCAAGTCCTACCAAAGAGGAAATAGTATCATTAGAGTCCAACCATAGTTGCAACTTGCAACCAATGTAGTAATGTAGGTAGTTCATGGATTTCAAGATAAAATTAACAAATCTTGGACAATATATACATCTGGAAGTCATGAGAAGAAACTAAATCCGTAACAATGATGGATCAAATTCATGCATGTAGAAAGCATCATGTTACAACCCTTGTGAATGACAGCCTAATTATTCACAAAAAGTCATGGTTTTAAATAGAAACTCAACAGAAAACCAATTACCATATGAAAAACAAATATCAATAGTCAACAACTAGGATCAAAGAAAAAACCAAGTTTGTCTTACAAAATATAAATTCCATGAGTACCAAGCAGACTGAAAGGGAGACTTGGCAGTGTTGTCACCAGAGGTCAGACATTTGGATGATGGAATTAGTTCATGTTTGCATTAAAGTTTTGCAAACTTAAGTTTGCAAAATTGAGTTTGCAAAAGCAACCCAAGTCTTGCTTCTACAAAACAGTTTTCAGACAAAATTTTAATGTGCAAACATATTTTTGAAGGTCACCTAACATGTTACGAAACTAAGTTTACCCTCCAAACTGAGCTTGGAATTGGAGCTCCCCAAACTGAAAATCAAATATAACCGTAGCCTTTCCATAATGAATCTGACCCTGTCCTGGACCCCACGCATAAAGGGAGTTTTATAACACAAGGCTGCCCTTTTTTTATTGGTGAGTAAACCAATGTGAGCACCAAAGATCATGAACATTTCCACAGGAAATCAAAGGCGTAGTACTACCTTTAAAGTAGAACCAAACTTTGTCATATAAAATAATACAGAACTTCAGCTAGACAATGCTGATTAAAGAATTATAAGCACTCACTTTAAAAGCCAGTTGATAAGCCCGGAGCAGTTCTCGACAGTGTTTTCTTTTCTTGGCTACCTCTTCAGGTTCTTGCAATATCTCTTTAAACAGATCCTCTCTAGTTTAAATGCAACATTCACAGAGAAATAACCAAGCCACATCAAACAATATATATAATTCCATAATAAACATGAATTAGCAAGCTACAATCACGATTACTATATCATACCTGTATAGTTTTTCAATGAAGACATTGTGCAGCTCTCTCTTTGTGTTGTTTACCTAGTTATGAAAAGCATAGAAATTCACCAATCAAGTAGCATAGAGAATATGGTAAGATAAAATGAATGCTAACGGTTAGAATATCTAGAGACATCTCAGTCCCACAATATCATTGATGCATAATATATTTTAGAGTATACCTTAAATAATAACTTAGCATCAGTTTCATATTTCATATATTTCCATATTTGTTTCCTTATTTGATTTGATTAGGATCAGGAATTCAGTCGATAATGTGCTCCATTAGGATCAAAACAGTAGTTACTTTTCTTCCGTCAATGATCACTTTGACGCGCGACTTGACTTATATTGGCTAATATTCATCATTTGCAGCATCTAATTAAAAAACAATTTTGAAAAGCCTAGAAGAAGAATATGAAGTACCAAGAAGTGCATAATTGCTTTGGGGACAAGATCCTCGACATTTTTCCTGACAATGTCATAGTACGATTTCAAAAGCAACTTTGTTACTGTGATTTCAACAGCTTCTGTCTCTGAATTGCCCTCCAATGGCCTCAAGACAGGAGGGGGCTGCAAAAACCAAAGTACACTAAGTAAAATATAATCATACCATAGGACATAGTGATCTAGCTAATGAAGGTGTCAAGCATATATATATATATATATATATATATGTATGTATATACCTCTCTCAAATGAATAGTAGAGAATGACTGCACAGTATGGACTGGTTCAGTATGTGGTTTACTAGCTGTCATTTCCTTCACAGACACACGGTTATCACCTCCACCAAAAATGGATGAGATCCCCCAACTTGATCCACCAGTGTTTCCTGGGATAACGTATCATGCATTAAAGAGTTAATAATGTACAACATTATAATAACCAAGGTTTAAAAAAAAAAAAAAAAAAAAAAAAAAAAAAAAAAACCTTAGCAACGTAATTAGCGACAGAATTGGCAGCAGAAATGGTCTTGGTGCGATTAGTGCCAGAAGTGCTCCAGAAAACATATTTTCTCTGTAATCTGGCGCGATTAGCGCCAGAGTGACGTGTTTAGAGTCAGAAGTGCTCTAGAAAGCATATTTTCTCTGGAATCTGGCACGGTTAGCGCCAGAGTGGCATGATCAGCGCCAGGACGCGATCCGAGCCACTATAAAAGGCCATTTCACGCGTTTTGGGAGCCAAAAACCCATCTTCTTCTTCCTTGGGACGTTTCCACCATTGCTGAATGAGGAAAGCTTCATAAATTTTCATTCCTTGACCAAAACCTTTAGCTTCCAACATGAAACTTGAAAGAAATCATCCAATGAGCTAGATTCCAACCTCCATTTTCCTTAAAAACCCTCAAACGGAGAAATCGTTTTCTCTAGGGAACTTCACAAAACTTGAGTTTGGCGGGAAAAGGAGGAGATTTACGGACATCCAAGCTTGGAGAAGTTGTCCTCTAGCCTTCCTTGTCGATTTAGAGGTAAGAAACACAAATTCTACCGATTATTTGAGAATTTGTTCTTGAGGTGAATAGTGACCCGTTTGAGTTAGAGCTGGAAATAGGCTTGGGTCCTTTAAAAAAGTATGCTCAGGAGGTTGTTGTGATGAAGGATTAGCTTTGAAATATTGATTTTATGAACTTTGGAATTTGACTCTGATAAATGAATGTGTACGATGAATGTTGGTTAAATTGGTGATCTTATGGCATGCATGAGCCTGGATGCTTGTACAATATGTGCTCAAGAGACTATATAAACGGTGAAATTGTGTTGAAGTAACCGTTTTAAACATATTGTTAATCTGAGTTTTGGCCTGAATAGAGTGTTGAATTCTTTGAATTGGCTTATGCAGAGTCTTTGGGAGACTCTAGTACCTTGGTTAGGCCGAGATAGATCCTGCTGAGGGTCTATGAGTCGCCTATTAGGTGGTTAGTTCTGATAACTTTAAGATAGAGGACAAAGAGGTTTAAATGGAAAGGAATAGCGTTTCTTCTCATTCTAACGGTTGAGAACCGTTATTGATTGTTTACATGCCTTTATGTAGGGCGTGATACGGAGATTACTGGTGGTTGTGACCACGAAGTCGGAAGAGCCGGTGTAGCGCTGAAAGCATATAAGCTCTTTGTTCTTGGGAGTATTTCCTATTGACTATGTTCCACCATACTCCGAGGAAGTGATGACTATTGTATGTCATGATGCATGTGTATTGAAATTGTATGTTACTGCTTTGACTGAGAACATGTATATGATATACGCAGTGATGATATGTTGTATGATTGATGAAAATCTTTGGTCAATAGAATAAATTACTTATGAACTTCCTTTGGAAATGTGCCCTTCAGTGGATGATTTTCCCTTAGAAGTGTCATACGTGTTCAAGTAAGTCCTGAGAGAATATGTCCTTTAGTGGATGATCTTTCTCAAGCATTTGACATGAAGTCCTGAGGGAATGTGCCCTTCAGTGGATGATCTTCCTCAGGCAATTTGCGCAGAGCCCTGAGAGAATGTGCCCTTAAGTGGATGATCTTTCTCAGGCAATGATGCGAAAAGTCCTGAGAGAATGTGCCCTTCAGTGGATGATCTTTCTCAGGCAATGTTACATGTGTACGTATATTTGTTATATCTGTGTTGCATTCCTGATGTTGGTAGCGCCCAACGGAATGACACCTGTGTTCTGATATACATGTGATATGGTTTATGAGAACCGTGATGGCTGGATTGTGTGTGATGCCAATTTTAATGCTATGTGCCATGGAAGTGAACCAGGGGGAGGAGAGACCTCCAAGAACCCTGAGTTTACTGAGATTTCTATCTCACCCCGTGTGTGGGGATTATATTTTGTAGGTGATACTCAGAGAGCGGATGATGGATCTCAGGGCAAGAGACCCGAGTAATAATATGGTTCTGTAGGAACCTTAGGCATATATTTTGATAGCATGTTGACTCATTTCTTTTGTTATGCCTGTATTTGTACCCCTAAGGGGAGGATGCACAATTAGTGTGTATTTTGTATATGTTGGATATCTGAGAGATACTGATGTATGTTGAGAGGACAGGGTATATGATACCTTATTTTGTACAGCCATTATTTTGATATCTTTATATGACTTATTTTGGTCCTTTGATTATATGATGTGTGTAATTACCATACATAATGTAAAGATGTTATTGTTGATGACATATGATGACATCATTTTGTTTATCGCTTCCGAATTAATTAGTCTTAATTAATTGTTGCGCTTAACGACCATAAATTAATGATAATGAACCAGATGCATACATGAATGATGCTGGTTGATACATCCAAGACATTTGATTGAAAACAACCAATATGAAAGCACAAAATTAAATTCGTGATAAAAACATGTGCCTCAACAAACTCAAACATTAAATAGAATAAAAAATTACCAGAGGTCACTACTTTTTCAACATCTGATGCACCACGAACACCCTGTTTTTAGTTTTTTTAAATTCATAACATAAGAATTGAAGAGATCAGAACAAGACAATAATTTAATATCCCTTATTTGATTTCTCTGAGGTATAAACCAAGGTACTATATACATATAGATAAGAAAAGTTTAGTCCACTAAACGGGATAAAATTACATAAATACCTGATCAGCCACTACTCCATTTGCATGTCTTGCAAGAATAGATCGAGACTTCCCACTTCTCTCAGATGCTGGTTCCTTATCAGATTCCAGTGCATCCTATTGGAAATTAAGAGGATTTTAAAACATATGAAGGAGAGCATAAATTAGCATTCACGTCTAGCATGAAAAACAGAGCATATAACTGGATGAGAGGCCATAATATGTATACCTTCATCCTAGAAACTGGTAAAGCAACTCTAGAAGACCTGGTTTGTTGCACTGCAGCTTCTATTGCCTTACTTCCACCAATAAAATTTGGGTGGGAAGTGTTGATGTAATCCATCTGTAAATTGGTGTAGTTTGAATAAGAAATTATGGACAAGGAACTGAATTTTTTCATCAGATAGATTGACATCACTATTGACATTAATAAGCTAAGTCTTAAGGTTTCTACTTTCTACTAGAGTAGTAGATGCCACAAGATTCTCAACATTTTCAAGTCTGTATGGGTTAACCTTATTTTCAAGAAAAATGCCTCATTAATACTTAGACAGAGAATACAGAGTCAATGTCAACCAAGTTAGCAATCAGTATATAGAACACATTTCAGTCTTGATGAAATATCTGAAACCTGAATCTCATCAGATAAAATTTGAAGCAAGACATATTCTAAGAAATGAGGGCTTCACATACCAAACAACTCCATTAGAAGTAATTGATTCCTTCTGTTTGTAAGAGAAGGAATAGAAGTTGTGCTTAATAAAAAGGTACGAGAAATAGGTCAAAGACCATAGTGGAAAGTGGTAAATAACACACTCTATAAGGCACCGTGTGGACCAGCATTAATAAAATTATGAGAGATAGGTTGAAGTATGAAGTGTGAAACTACTATGAGTTGCATTCCAGCACTAGCTTTCAATGTCAGTTGTTTAATAAATCAGGGTAGCGAAAAACACAATATAGCAGCAGAGTTGCACAGTGCTACCACAGGGCACTACAAGGCTTACATTGTGGAGCATTGTTTTGTCATGGTAGTTGCAACCACAATGTGGGCTACTATCTTTTACAGTGGTAAAAACAGCTACTTTACAACCCCCCCCCCCCCAAAAAAAATTAAAAAAATCTGAACGATCAAACTTTGGGATATTTTGTGATTTGACCTCTTTTTACATTTGAAACATATAGATATAGGTTTTCTGTCTTCAACATGTAACATTCCTCATTATTGACTTCTCGACGACTCATACACTAATACATTTCACACGATGACACTTTACTCAACTCCTCCTTGGTTAGAACCCTCCGTAGATAGTCAATTACGAAACATCGACAACCAGCTCTGACACAGCTCGATTTCTTTTAGGATCATTAACTGTCTCCACGAACTAACACAAGACTTCTTGACATGCTTTGTTCTCACTCACACACTTCTCAGGAAATTTCCCAAAAGGTCACTCATCTCATAATTATTCTAAGTCAAGCATGCTTAACTGTGGAGTTCTTATATGATGAGCTACCAAAAAGTAGATGCATCTTATTGGTATAGGAAGTACCAATTAGTTCTTTTAAGTCATCTTCAACTATATAGTCTCATATCTGCCAGCCTCTGGATTCCTCTCAGTCCAATGTGATTCGTCTGGGATGTTACACGACACAACGTAAAATTTGACCTATGTTTGGATGAAAAAATCCGAAGTACAACCTTTATTCATTTGTGGCCACTACTTGTCGATGTCATTTCTGGTCAACCCAATAATTTTTACAACCTTTCAGCTTCTCAGTGTACAAGCATCAGTGTTCAAAGCTTCTACCTTTCTTCCTTTAGTCTCTGTTCACATTAGGCATCATAGATCACGTGTCTGTTCTTTATTTTTTGGGGGAGTAGTGTTCTTTCTTTACATTTCACTATTTGTATTCCCCTAATTTGTCTTTGTTCTTTATTCTTTTATCCAACTCCCTTCCCTCGGTCACTGTTCACATGACATGTTTGATTTTTTCTACTAATTCTCTCTTCTTTTTTTGCTTCATTCCTACATTCTTATTGCTCTTATCAGTCATGTCATCGTCCACTCAACCACAGCCATAATGCTATTGCCTTTTAATTTACTAGTTAATATGGCTTAGATTGATGCTAATTGCCTGTTTAATTTATAACATTGATTACTACTTATGAATAATCTTTAATTTTGGGTAACTTTAGCATTTATATCTATATTGTATAATCTATGGATCTTGTATCTCTAATCTTTGTTATAGTAATCATCCTGCTATCCTCTATACTACCACAGCATTTTGGGAGACAAGTGACAGTGACCAGTATTGATAACGAAGGGATAAATCATTATTTTGATAGGCTAGTATTGTGCGACCAAGTTTAGACTCCATAACCTTAACACTCAACTATATTTTTCAGCATCTACTTTTAACATAATTGCAGTAGGAGGAGCAAGTATATATTTATACTTAAAGAATATCAAATAAGCCAAATCTCAGCATACCTCCATTTCTATGACGTGTGTTATCATAGTCTCTGAGGGTTCTAGGCCTTCTCGTAAAAAGTTCCCAAGAACTTCATCCATGCGCTTTCTCAAGAAAGGGAACCGCTGCAATTCAGTGACCATACAGCGATGGCTGATCTGAAGAGAAGAGATTTTAATTTAGCACATATTTGTATGGTGTTGAAGTAAAGAAGCAGAAATAGCAAGTCATAAACCCTTACCTTCATTAACTCGTCATATATAAACCTAGCACACTGCAGACTTGGATCCAATAGTCGAGATATCTGCCTGCGTACAAGCACTTCAAAAGGGACCTAATAACATGAAAATAATAGATAAGTATTTTTTTAGTTGGCCAAATAATTTACATATTTGGTACGATAAGAATGAGGTTTTAACTAAGAAAATATCAGGGGGTGGGGGGTGTAATAAGAGGGTGATTAGACCTACTTCCGGAACAAACAGTGCTGATTTAGGTCCAGTGGCATTCTGTATGGCTGTGCGAATATCATCATCAGTCAAATCTTCACATGGATCCACCTCCTGTAAGATAAAATTTAACTGCATTATATAATAGGACTTAGGAACTAGCATTGAAGAAAGGAACAGAGCAACATGATCATTGGGTGGTACAATGGAGTGAAAGCGTAAAACATATATTTTGCCTATTGCCTAAAAAATCTACATTATATAAATGCCATATAAAATTAATATATTTTTCCATTTTCCTATAAATCATTCAATTAGATTTCAATTTATATAATTTATAGTTTGCTTATACAGAGTTAGACCATTAAAACAAGTGAAAAAAAATGAAGTTTTAGTTCAACACTTACAATCAAATGATCATCTGAACTCAAACGTAATATTTAGCTTATTAAAAACTATTCTTTCTATCATATTATACTTCCTACTTATTAGTATTATTAATAATCATAATTTTAATAAATTTTAAAAAATATTGGGTATATAAATAAAAGAAAAACTATCATATATAAGTATATACTACCTCTAAGCTCTTCACAAAGATGGATTGAAAAATGTAATGAATTCGTGCACCCCCAGACAGCTCAGATGTAGACATCTCCTCATTCTTTCCCTCTACCATGGAGGAGAATGCTGTTTTCAACAAGAAAAAAAAAATGACATAATCAAATTTGGAAGGTAGTTATATGTGAAATACCAATAAATGAATATGAAAAAAATGAAATTAAATAACAGATGCAAAAGTTGAAGACATAAGAAACCAGATATAAGGGATGACCAAGTACCATCACAGTATTTTGAAAGAATATTAAGGAGAAGAGCACCCTGTCCAGCCTATAGGAGGCAAAGAATCATGGACAAAATTAGGTAAATGACCAGTCAGAGTAGAAATGTGTCAGTTTAACATTAATAAGTTATAGGGACACATCCATATATTAACACATACCTTGGACTCTGTGATTTCTCCATAGCTTGCATGTTCTTTCGCAAGAGTCACTAGTGAAGTGCTTATACGGGCTCTCAACCCTGGTAACAAAGCCTTGATATGTTGTGCAAGAATCTGCAGAGATATACAAGCAAATAAACATATGACATGCTTTAACTTCAGATACTGGAATCCTATAAGAATTCGTAATGGTAAGATCTTTCAGGGAATTTCTAAGAAAAAGAGTATGCAGAAGATGCATTTAAGGCCAACATTTGAGACAGTAACAAAAGCTAATTAGTGTTTTCAACATTGCAAATTCTTTACCTTGTTCAACTTCTTTGCCAATTGAGGAACACCGCAACTATCTGCTAGGCCACTGTATATCTTGAAAAGCATAAATTAAATCAGTATATAGATGTGAAAATATTGATTATTACAAAACAATGGTACTTCCTTACAGGATGACTGCGGAAAAACTTCTCTTCAGCAACAAGAGCATCCTTTATACTACGGTTCATTAGAATATCCTAATTTGACGTGAAAACAAACAAGTAAATTTCAGCATTACACATACAATTACAATCAGCAAACCAGCCAACCAACCAATTCTTTTAAAACCAGCATGCTGGCCGACCAATTTGCAAGCAAGCTATGATGACCTGGTAGGATAACATCATTACCTCTTGACTACGATTCACAACACCAACATAACCAAGTCGGAGGGGAATAACTTTTCCTAGCAACAGATTCCGTGCATCAGTACCTCTATCCATGATATCCAACTACAATGCAACCAACACAACACACCCCCACACTTGTCAGTAAACAGAAACACCACAGCAAACTTCACAAAAACATTCACACATTAAAACCAGTACAACACTATAAGCCTATACCTTCGTGATGACACCAATTGTTCTGTTCCCTGTAACACAAAAGAAAGACAAATTAGAAAATCCAATCACCATCACCAATCAGATAGACACAAAATGATAATCACTTCAGACCCAAGGAACAAAAAATCCACCATCAGGATCGGCAATTCCAGCCATCTGGAGAGCATCCGAGTTCGCCAAATCTGAATTCGCTGGCGTCACCGCGAGAATGAGACAGGTCGGAGTTTTGATATAGGACATGATCATGGTTCTAATTCGAGCCTCGATATCCGAAGGCTGGTCGCCAACAGGAACCTTGGTGATGCCAGGGAGATCCACAAGCGTAATGTCGAGAACATTGGGCGAAAAAATCTTCAAACGAATCTGCTTATCAGACACACCTTTGTTCCCTCCAGCTTCCCTATCAGTCTCAGCCTACATCAACAAAAACAGTGATATGGTACTTGAGTAAAGTTCAAATTCAAATACAAAGTCGATTAAAACTCACCTGAATTTCGGCGCGAATTTGGGAGAAGTCGTGGAACTTGCGGCCAGGCAAGTGGAGGAACTCGCCGAACTCTTCCTGGGAGGGGGGTTTGGTTTGGACGAGCTGGAGGACGAGGGGGCGGCGCGTGCAGATGTCGTTGCCGCGAGGGAGGAAGTCGCGGCCGACGAGGGCTTCGAGGACGCTGGACTTGCCGCTGCTCTGGCTGCCGACCACCGCAACCTGAGGGAGGTCGATGGCGGAGTGGCTCCCCACGCGGCTGAAGATGTCCTGGAGCCGGTTCACCAGCGAGATCACCGAAGAGCCGAGAGGAGCGGCGGCGCCCACCACCGTCATCGAAGCTAGAGCTAGGGTTTCTTCTGAGATTCGAACGGAGGGTGACGAATTAAACTAACTAACTAACTAACTTCGTCTGTGAAAAGTGAAAGGGAAGTAATGAGTAAATGGTGTTTGAATGACGGAGATTATATATGAGAAGGGGGTTTTCTTGCAGAGTACGGCGGCGCCGGGGAAATCTTAATTTTCCGGAAATCAATCAGAACTCTCTTTTTTATGAATAATAATAATTATATTTTTATTTGTATCATTTTGAGGTTTAATTCAAGGTCCAATAATAAATTAATAAGTTAATACATCAAAAGAAAGTCCAAGCAGATTGGAGCGATTTGATAATAACAATAAAAAAGATGGGAGTGGGGATGCATCAATCAACTTTCATGATTGGAAAAAAAAAAAACAAAAACAAAGGATCAGCTGTTTCTTGCTTTACATAAAACACGAATGAAAGAAATGAAATTACGTGTAAAATGCAAATAAGATGAAAGTAAAATGAATGAAATAAGTAAATAAATCGCATAATTAAGCATAATTTAAAATGATTTATATATGATCATTAAATTCTTAAAATTAATTATTGAATTCTAAAAAGAGAGAGAAACAACAAAAAATAAAAGAAAGTCAAATAAATGTGATAAATGATGTAATTGAAAATATAAAAATAGATAAGGCAAAATGAGGAAAATTAAGATGAATAAAAGGAATTATATATATATATATAGATAAATTAATCTTCTAAAAAAAATGTAAAATTTAATAATTAAGATTAATTTAAGTATGCATAGTCAGTTATTCCCGCTAACAATATGCATGACATATGTAGAATTCGAGCATCGCATCTTTCACCACTTTTGTCCCAGCAACCCTCGACAGCCCAACTTTTTCCCATTGTCTGATCCCGTAATACGTTCAATCCAAACAAATACCACACCAAACTTGAATCCAAAAAACCCTTATCCACGACCATTGTAATCTGCAAACAATTAACAAAAATTACCTCAAAAAACTGAAACTGCCTCCACATTTGAAGCCAATACCAAACAGATGGAGAAAATGAAGCATTGAAAACTTTGGCAATAGGGAACAAGGATGGACACAAGATGGAGCTTTCTCCATGGAGGCTAAGACTAGAACTTAGTAGTTTTCTTGAAGAACGGAAAAAGAGATGACTAAACATCGATTTTAGATAAAAATAAATATAGCAATAAAAAAAATTAAAGGTTTTAGAAACCAAATAACATAATTTTTTTTTGGCAGAAGTGGTTTTAAGTGATCAAATAACATGAGATGAAGCAGACATACTTTGAAGTATTGGTGTTTTTAGTTTCTCCTTAAAAATAAAACTACCTTAAGATCAAGTAAAATAGAATTAGGGGGATAGAGACTTATTTATGCACACGAAAAGTAGACTTCCACTCATTCTTGAAAGATACGACATTCATGATCCTTCTTAGATTCTTCTTGTTGTCTTCCAGTTAATATTATAGGATTCTTGTTAATAAGACGTTACGTACTATTATTGTCCATAAGTTATTGTTGTTACTTGTTAGATTCCTTTTAATAAGTTTTTTTTTTTTTTTTTTAACTTTTATTGTTGTCACCGTCCATACCTTATTTTATTTACTTTGTCATATATCCTTGTAACTTAAGTACAATATTTGACATATATATATATATATATATATATATATATAAATTACGGGTTATATACGAAATGTGAGAATGAAAATGATTATTCTCGTTTATTATATTAAAATAAAATATCAAAATTAAAATATTTTAAATTCAAATTAAAATATCATTTAATCATAAAATCTCTATAAAATTTATAACTAAAAAAAATTAAATAATTTAAAAATTAATTTATGATGTTTTAAAATATCTCAAACTCATCATCATCATGATAACCATCATTTGTCACAACTGTCATGACCACTATCACAATAATCATTGTGATCGTTAACCATGTCATCACCAATATGACTGTTGTTAATATTACTATCACCACCACTATCACCGTGATTGTCGCCATGACCACTGTTGTTACTATCAATATGATTATCGTTGTCACCATCGCGGTCATGTTGATGGTGACGCAATGATGATTGTGGTAACGATCTTAAAATAAATTAAATCTTTAAAATATTTGATTTTCTGTTTTGGTAAATTTAAATTTAAAATGTTTCAATCTTAATATTTTATTTTAATGATAAAAATGATCTTTCTTATTCACATATACAAGAATGATTATGTCTTTTATAACCCTATACCAAAAATTTAGGAAAGATGTACAGGATCTCCTTTCTTTTTTTTTTTTAAACCATTGGCTATATACAAATTCAATACATTACGTTTATGCATGTATTGCCAAACATATAACACCTTAAAAATATGACTAATCAAGCTAACTCTGCTAAATAGTAAAAAAGACAAGGGAAGCGTACTAGCGTAGCACTTGCCGCTAATATTCAACTTGAACCAAGCAAGCAACATTGATGGTTACGATATATAAATTTTGTTCAATGTTGCGAATTTATAAATTTTGATTCGCATATTCCATTTCACTGGGCATTCTAAAGTACTTATCTTTCAATGGATTTATAAATTAAAGTCCACGCCTAGCCTTGCAATACTTATCTTTCAATGGATTCCTTCATGTTAAATTACGCATTTTAAATAAGCCCCTATTTATGACCACGTATTTGCATGCAAGTTGCCTTTCAATGCCATGCTTCTTTCCACCTTAACTCTATATCTTCCCTCCAACTCAAATCATTTCTTCAAACTATCCAACTTATAAACTCACTTTTATGATTTCGTTCCCTCTATATGATTTTTCGTTGGTCAGGTTGCATGGGAAACGCACAAACCAGCTGTAGTTACCTGCCTCAGATTACATGTGTTTATTTAGCTCAAATGGGGCAATACACACCCAATTTAAAGAAAGAATAATAGGGAACAGTTAGTGACCACCCATTACTGAAGAATCAAATTATGGATTTTGTTTTAATTTGGCTTTAATTGTTCTTGTTTTGTCTTTTCGATTTGGTTTGGATTGCGTTTATTTCTTATCCTTCGATTTTTTTTAGTCAATAAGGTCGATTTTTTTTTAAAATTAAGTAAAATTAGTCATAGTAGTAAATTTTCTTTTAACTAAAATCCTCACATTCTCATTTTTGTATCTAAATATTTAGGAATGTCTGAAAATTGCGCATGATCTGGATTAAAGAGAATAAAGTGTAATTAATCTTTTTAATTTCAATTTTAAAGATGTAGGGGAAAAAAAACGGTCGAAGCTCTAACGAAAATAACTGCTAGTATAAGCTGAATATGATTAGTTAAGGCCATCTCCAACATAGAATGATTTTAAAAAAGCAACTGGAGAAAATTTAATCAAGAACATAAAACATGTCATATTGGAGCAATAAGTCCTTCATATATATATATATATATATATATATATATATATATATATATATATATATATATATATAGCAAATCAACCTTTTGTTCATTTTATTAGTCCCACATATTCTTTATGTACATCATAAGTGGGGAAGCTGTCCCACCAAGAGATCGAAATAGAGAATATGCAGATGGTAGAAATATTGTTTTTTTTTTAAAAAAAAAAAACACTTGACGTAAATATGTTTTTCAACTCCTACAATATAATATTGCTTTTTCTGTGTCTTTATAAAATTCTTGTAATATATAAATAAGTTCCTACCAATTTTTTTCACAAGGACTAATTCAAAATAAACTAAATATTATAAATACTAAAACATAAAAAAATGGATGTATGAGAGATACTAAAATAAAACAAGAAACAACATGAAAAAAGAAATTTTATAAGAACCATTTTGAAAAAATAAAGACAAACTGAAACAGAGTATATACAAGAAACAAAAATATATTTAAAGAAAAAAATATCTTCAAGTTATTATCTTAGCATAAAGCATCAATCAAGTTGCCTGAAATAATTAAAATGATGTGTTATAATGAACTGTACAACTTAAAATAAATTTTATTCATGAGACTTGCTGGGTAAAATTGCCCGAAGACTTGAAGTTTATTTTTTATTTTGATTAGTTGGCTTATTCTCATTTTTAATGTGCTCATTTAATGTGAACAAACGTAATGAGTTATTTTTGGTGTAACAAAGAATTTCTTCAATGTTCGTCTTCTCTGTTTCTCATTCGCCTTTCTCGCATCCAATTATACCTTGAATAGCGTTACCGCAAAGAATACAAAATCAACGTTGAATACCGCAAAAGGTTTTAAAAAAAAAAAAAACTGAACTATTTACATTATATAAATGAAATCTGGTCCCAAAGGGATGTACAGGAACTCATGTAAGAAAACTGTAAGTCTACAATCATATAATTCACAGCTGCTTCCAGAAATAGTTTGTCTATAAAACATAAACTATTTCTAGAATTCTAATGTTAGTTGAACCAGCACTGCACATTTGTTTCCATTGTGAACAAACCATGCTGATTGTTCATAGCAATATCTCTAGATCACAGCCAGTAAGTCCTCATGTTGGAATCATCAATGTCAACCTGTATTATATCAGTGATACTCATACTTTATCAAAAGTAAATGAGGAATCTCAAATTCAGTCCCGGAAGCATCAGAGATGGCTTATATTTCAGGAATTGTAACTAGTTACAACATATATATACCTGATCATCAAAGCCTGCAGGAATCTCAAATTCGGTCCCAGAAGCATCAGCAAGATCCTCAAGAGTATCCTGTAAATCACAAAAGTTATCATACCAATTGTCAAACAAGGTCCTATAACCTCAACCCTTTTCATGGCTTTTCCATCTCAAAGGATACATGGTTGATTATTAGAGGAGAGTAAAAGGACTACCTGCTCATGTAGACTAAGAGCATGATTCTCCACTTGGATGGACAAGTTGTCAGTAACTGATTCAGCAGTTCCGATAATAAACTGAAACAAAATTAAATTGAAGGACATAATATTCAAAATTAGACAAGCTTTTAAGTTATATTCTTGAAATAACACCCCAAGTTCCCAAACCAAAACACCATACAAGCTACAAAAAACACACCAAAGGACTATGGATAAAAGTCATAAAACGAATATCATTTCCACAATGGGCCTAAAACACACCAAATGTGATTTGGTCTCCATTTGTATGCTGGAACTATGTGTGTCTCTCATGAATATTGTTTAGGTTCCACGCATCCATGAGCTAGTAATCTTTCTTCAACACTAATTAGTTTTCTAATTTTCATTAGCTGAGCTTTTAAACCTCTGATCTCCAGATTACATAAACTTCAGGAAATTTATTGACAGGTGTTTTCTGGTGGAAATTGAATGGAAGGATTTATTTAATGTTTTGAACTTCATATACTACTAAGAGACTCATATGCTCACCCGTGTATCAGCTCCACTTAATTTTTAAAAACTAATCAAATGTTGAATGAAAAGGTTTTGCAGACCATAGAAAATTATGCTATATCATGTTTGAGTTAAACAAATTGTCAATTTTGCATTTTCAATTATGAAATTATCTATTCAATGAAAGTAAATTGCATAATCTCATATAAGCAAATAAGACAAATTTCCTCATCATAGCTTAAGCAAAATTTGGTCCCACTAAATTATATTGAAAAAGTAAATAAATACACTAATACAAATAAATAGATAAAACCTGGTCATTTGTCTTCTCAGGTGACCGACTGGAATCCATTTGCACAGGCTTAGTTTCTTCAGGGCTTCCCTGATAGATAAAAATTTACAAGTCCATAGTCAATGAAACAGTGTCATGCGTCAGCATAAGGATCAGTGTTCCATCATGCAAATGGTACTCAAAAGTCAAATATTTGATAACAATAATCATCAGCAAGCACAAATATGAAAAACCAAGCATTTGCCTCATATGGACCCTCAAAACAATATACTGATATAAAACAAGTAGAAGAGTTTTCGTGCACTTTCATAACCCTTTGTCAAAGTTTAGTAAACAAAGGAGACCACTAATGTCTCAAGAAAATAAAAAGTTCAAGAATCAGTTACAGCATCAACAAAATAAAAAATTATTAATTTGATAAAGAAAATTCCAACAAAAATACCTCCTTGTCCTGCTTAGCACAAGAATGTTCGGCTTCTGTTGTTGAAGGCTTTATATCAGCTGAAGTATCCTTAAAATAAAGAGAATGTTATTAGACTTGAAATTCCAAACATCTTTTGAGCACAGATCATATCAGAAATTTCAAATTTGAGACTACTAGGAGTGAAATTACAGAATTAAGTGTAAAGGTTCTTCAGATATTGAGGGCAAGTAGTCCTAACAAAAAAGGGTAGGGAATAGACACAATCTATTTCTCCATAGGATTTGTTAAATAATTTTTATTGCTTTGCCAAAAATTCCATGTTTTCATCGCCTAACACCTCTAGTCATATTTCATCAACAATAAATGTGTGAATGTAGACATGCCTTGGAAGAATTTGTTTATTCCTTTATTCTTCAGATGTAATGCAGGAAGACAATATATTTTAATCTTGGTTATTTACAATAGGAGAAAGTATGACAATGAATCCAATGACAATATGAAAAATAAAAAATACCAGTTCATTTTGTTCAAAAGCAATCCTTCCTGCTTTGCTGAGATCTCTCAAAGTTCCCTTCAAATCAATGAGCCATGAAAATGAAGTTCAGTAATTGGATACGATACTAAAAGATTACCCTAGTCACTTCAGGCAAGATGGGAACATAAACTTGTTCAGTTGGTACTTGGTCCAAAACTAGTCTCACATGGCCACAACAATTCAGACATGCAAAATGATCATCTTTCACACAATTCCAGGAATATAATAACAACATATTGATAACTGCAATAGATACGATGTTGAATAGACAGAACATTGTTATTCTTCTGGTTGAAGCAGAAAGACAGTGCATGCTATAAATAATATTCTTCAGGTTGACACAAAAACCCTATTTTCAAATCATAATTCATAAAGCTATCACTTGTTAGTGATGCCAACACATAGTATCTCTTCAGTTTTCCTTTCTTTGATTATGATACAAGCTGATTATCACATTTGGAATAAAAAGAAATGATTAATAAATCACTAAAGATAAATGTCTAGGCATTAAGAGCAGACATTCCAAGACAAAAGAGTTGAAAAAGAAATCTTAGAAAAATATTTGTTTACTAAAATTTGATGACATTACAGAAAACAACAGCTAGTGTGTTTAAGGCATGGGTTCTAGTTAGTCTTAAATAAAGCTACAAAAGAGAGAACGACATGCCACAAATGATTTTGGACAGAAAAACATACAACAATAAACAACAAGAAACATAGTTTCATGCTAGGCTAAAAGAGATATTAATTACCTTATTTGCCCACATGAGCCCACAGGCATTGCACAGAGATCTTGGACCTGCTGGTCCTCGACGCATAGCTGGAGTAGACTTCTCACCAATTCCACAATGCTGGCATCTACGTTCACTTAACAATGGCAGAGTTGCCGCACAACAATAACATATTATCACCAACACATTAAAGGTTAAGAAAAAAAATTAATGCATCCTTGCATTTTAAACAAAGATATAACTTTGAAACTCACGTAGATTCTGGGCAAGGAGTACCATTGCTTGAATCCCAATTTTCAGCAGGAGATTTGTAGTCTTCCTTCATTGATGCAAACTGTCCATTCTTACGATGCATCCTATTAGATAACCAAGTATTGTCAATCTCAAGAATAATAGCCTATACATCTAGACTCAAGAGGCCAAACAGAAGATCAACATATTAGTGTCAAAAGTAAAACTCCAATTCTAATTTTGAAAGCCAGGACATTCTAATGCTTTGCAAGTAACAGAAACACAACCCTAAAATACCAATCACCAATGTAGACTCTAAACAACATAAACACTTACATATGAAAGAGAGAAAGAGGGGGCAAGGACAAGGAGGGGGAATGTTACTCACGAAGCAAAGATGTGAACCATGTATTCCCTCAATCATAAGTCAGTTCATGAGTTTTAACCAAAAAAATAACTCTTAACAAATAGAGTAAATTATACACTCCACCTTTGAGAAATGTCAAATGTCTTATGTCTAAATTACATTATCCTCCCCTCATTTTAAAAATTACACTTTCCTCCCCTAAGAGAATTATGTGAGTCCAATTGCATGTGAATCAGTTACTGGTGGTGAGAAACTATAAATAAACTTCTTTCATCTTCTAAGGTCATCAGAAGCTAATTTTATAAACTGTATTATTAATTTTAGGACTTTAAGAATGCAGTGATGTTTTGCATACTCACATTATTGGCTTTGAAACTTTACTTGAGATCTTTATTTCATCTTCATAAGTCCCAAAGTTAATAATAGGAATTCAAAATCAGTAGCCCGTAATGTTGAGTCAAAAAAGGAGAAGACTTGACCCTAAAAGGCCCATTTACATCAAAATAAACTAAATTGTAGCACATATAAATCTCTTAGGAGAGATAAGTGTATCTTTTAAAATAAAAATAAAAAGGAGATGACAATACAATTGAAGCATTTCTCTAGGGAGGGGAGAGCAACTCATGGCAACAAAATATGCATTTCTTTTTTAACAATTGATAAATGTTTGTACGGTCATTCACAATATAAAATGAGAAAATGTGAAACAAAAAGTGACATTAATTTTCGGAAAAGAAAATATGGCACAATACTTCAGTGTTCCCACTTCCCAACTATCCTCACCCTACCTCTGGGCAACCTCTTTACGGCAAGAATACCGAATTTTCTTCTCAAAACATCTCTCTTTTCGTTTTTCACGAAACCTAACAAGTGATGCAAATCTTCGTGAAAGCTTTGAACTTCGGGAAGGATCATTTATTTCCTGGCATACAATAACAAGTTTTAGAACACTTAATAATATGTTAAAAAAACAATTATTGATAAAATATATCAAAGAGAAAAGCAATTCCTAAAGAAATACCCTAATGTCCTGATAGTTTTGCTGGAACAAAAAGTCAGAGGTGGGGGCACTATTTGTCATTTCCTGCGCTCCCAAGAGTAATAATACAGCCTGCACCTGCATTTCAGAAGAAAAATAAAAGGATCATCAAACCTGAAAAATGTGCAACCATTCTATAGAAGTTGTGCAAAATGGGAGGCACATCCAATCCAATGGAATAATTTAACAGGTCACACATGATCACTTGTAGCTATCTTAAAAATTTAAAAGCTTCATTGAGGATCGGGCATAGATGCCATTATGACCATCATTTCGTAATCAAACAATTAAAAACCAACCAAAGGGTCATTCACAGAAAGAAGAAGCAATAGCAAGGCATCAAAGGGAGTAAGAGCAAAACCTAAAAAACCCAGAAAACTACATTCCCAGTACTACATTGAGAAATCACTTGACTTTGTGCAAAAAAATCAATAACCACTGCTTAGGCAACCAATGATTTTCCAACACTTTTTTTTTTTTTTGCTTTTAATTTGAAAAAAAGATATCTTTACCGGATACCAATACATGAACTCACAAAAAATCCCTATCTGACACAGATTTTTTTTTTCTTTTTCCCTAAAGCGATTTAGAAGACTAAATGCAAACACTTCAATTTCAAATTGGCAGTGAGACAAGAAACGAAATCGACACCGTGCCATGCCTCCATAACAATCGAGAAAAAAAATAGTTTTTCGAATTAAAAAAAAAAAACACAATTTGAAAAAATATGTTCTTCTCAGTGAATAAAATTCTAAAATTTGAAATATAATAAAAGAGAAGAGGAACCTTTTCCGGCGTAACTGCTGGGAAAACATAGACTTCGCCTTCGAAGGAAATGGTGAGTTCGCTGGCTCTGGGGTGCATAGCAGAAGAAGCATTGGTGACCGGAACAGCTTCTTCCCCTTCATCGGAACCATTGGCGTAATGGACCGGTTGGAAGCCGTCGACTTGCATGGGAACCGGCGGCGGCGGTGGCGGGTCTTCCCCGTTGTCGCTCGGATAGTTCAGGCTGTTATCCATTTGGCAAGAAGCATCACTCACACTCGCGGAACCCTAAGAGAAGAAGGAGAAGAGTGTGTGCGTGTGTTGAGAGAGAATAATGAATGAAGGAGTGAATATATTAGATAGATAGAGTGAGGGAATGAGCGTAGAAGAAAGAAAGAAATTAGTAGAAAAGAATAGAAATGGAAAATGAAGGAATATTGAGTGAGAGACAGTGCTGTTTCCGACACAACACAACACAACACAACACAGCACAAGGAGTCAAGCGCACACTGCCTTCCCCACTCAATGAGAAATAAAGAAAAAATGAAAACCCCACGTTCTTAATTTCATCAACCATTTCCAAATTCTCAATGTTTATTTTAGGTAAATACGTGTTTTTGTCGTGAAATTGTCATGCCATTATAAAAAATTTAAATTTGTGAGACTATTTTATTAAAATTATAATATTTAATAATTAATTTAATAATAAATTGTATTATTTAGTTATTAATTTAATATTAAATTATAAAATTTAAGATTAATTTATCATCAAATTATTCATAAAAATTAATTTATCATATTTTTATGTATTTGATGAATAAATTTAAATTTATTCATCTTTTAAAAATTAATTTATTATTTTTTCACACTTTTAAGAATTAAAATAAATATTTATCCTTTATTCATTTAATATTATCTCATATTTTTAAGAAGAAAAATAAATATTTATCCTTTATTTTATACTATATGATCTGATTTAGGTTTCATTCACTTTTCTTCTTCTCTATAGTTAAGTTTTATTATTGTGAAATTTTTGTCTTTATTTTTTTTATTGGAATATTTTTAAAAAAATTATTACATATTTAAAGAATCAAAATTATACAATTAATTTTTTTAAAGAGTCAAAATTATACAATCGCAGAATTATAAGAATTAAAATTTAAAAATGAATTTAAGACTAAAATTTAAGGGCAGGGAATGACATCCAACAAGAAAAAATCTTCAAAGTTTAAAAAAATAACTTAGATTTACATCACATCTCACCTCAAGTGATTCTAATTTTGTTAATGCCTCTGATTGGTATTTTAATTCGGTCAATTTTTTCAAACAATTTTTTTGACTGGGCTTGATTGTTTCAAATATTTTTAATCAATACCACTAGTTGTTATTTAATTTGGTCAAAACTTTCAAATTAATTTTTGAATTAAAAAATAAGCTTAATTGTTTCATGCATTTTTATTAATACAACTAATTGTTATTTTAATTCGGTCAAAATTTTCAAATTAATTTTTTGATTAAAAATAATCTTAATTGGGTTTTTTAATCTAGTACTTTAATGCAATTTTAATTTCTCAAATTTTAACTGTTTACATTCAATCTTTATATTTTCTAAGAATTGGAGTCTCTCATCTTAAAAGAGCTCATCCAATAATTAATAGAAATGTAACACAAGTATGAGGTGTGATTGATTTATAAAATAAATAAATAAAGCAAAGGTAATTTTTTTTTATATAATTATGTAAGTTTGTTAATATGTAAAATGATTTTTGACTGCTAGACAATAGAAAAAATTACACTCACCATGTATGAAACTTGAATTATTTACATTATTCATCAACAATAACTTTGGGATTTGACGTCTCTAAGGAGAGAGCATGGATAAAGTGAATGATTTGATGTTTTATTTGAATAACTTTCATTATAAGCATCTATATGGAGAAAAAAGAAAAAGGTAAAACGAATTGATTTTTTCTCATAAGCTAAAATCAAATCATGTAATTAGTGCTCTAATATAAAAATCAATAAATTTAGCATAAAAGAATGCTTGTAATCGGATGATAATAATGTCCGTGCATCATTTATTACTTATTCATCCTTTGAAAGGTACAAAGCTACGAATCCAAAGTATAAATTGTTGTAAAACTTCACCCCGGGGAACTGGGGAAGTATATTTTCTTCTTTTTTGGTGGTTCTAGTTGTTGGAGGAAGATATTGTAATCATGAATGTTGAAGAAGAGGTTCAGCGTCTCAGCCAAGAAATCAAGAGGCTTGGTAAGGTCCAAGCAGATGGTTCTTACAAGGTATAAATAACAAAAACACTCCTCTTTCTTTCTCTTCATCTTTCAATCTTCGTTTTTATTATGTTCCTATGAGTCTACACGCATCATAATATATGGTGTTTGCTTCATTCTTATAGATCTAGATCCTGATGTCATTTGTGTGATCTTGGGTCGTTAACAGAATCGGATCTTAACTTTATTATGTTCATAGGGATCTTATTTTATCTTTGTATCCAACTCAGGATCTAGGCTTAACTCTCTAGTCTTGGATTGAAAACTGAGGGTGAGATAATTGAGTATTGGTTATGCAAATTGCATAACCAATTTGTCTTTGTTATGTGTCAATTGAGTTTTGGTTACCCAGAAGGAAGATCGTTCCTTTCCTTGCGAGAACTGTGATTTCAACCACCTTTTACTTTTGCATAGATTAGGATGAATGAAACTTAAGCACCAACATCTGTTATGCTGGTGAAATTTCATTATAAACAGTATTTAATTACCTATATCAGTAGATGTAGGTAATGAAAAATTAGAGGAGACAGTATGTGGGAAACCTTCAAAATACAAATTTGAAGTTTAAGTCATGGCAAGTAAATGAATTTATTTGCATGTCCATGAGCATCTGTGTGCAATTTGTAGTTTTCATCTTTAATCGTCAGGTGGACTTCTTTTTGCTGTTCTGTTATCCCCTAATGAATAGCTTTTCTTGAATTGATGAACAAAAATATGTCTTGTATTGTTCAGGTAACATTTGGAACACTATTTAACGATGATGAGTGCGCAAATATATTTGAAGCACTTGTTGGAACACTAAGAGCAGCAAAAAAGCGTAAAGTACTGACATACGAGGGTGAGCTACTGCTGCAAGGAGTCCATAACAATGTGGAAATCACTCTTAATCCTGCCCCTGCAGAAGCAGCAGCAGCTGCCAACTGATACAATGGTTACATGCCATACAGTATCCTGTGCAACTTGAACCACCAACTCGTTTTTATGACCCGTAATACTATTATGCATGAATGTGTAATATATGAGTGTGGAGACTTAAAAATTTATCTCATCGTATCACCATTTGGTTTGAGGTAAATGTTAAAGTATGAATGAAATGCTAAAACCAGGATTCCTGGGTTGTGGCTTTTATGAAATTATATTCTACCTATTTTTATCCATCATTTTCCTTTTTTCCATCGAGTAAATATAATTTACTCTTTGTTTTATTCTCATTACGATGTAGATTCATAACCATTGAAATTATGCATTATCTAATGTTAACATGCTTTTATTGCAGCAAATTGGGCTTGCTTAACAAACTATTTCTTAAGTGTTTCACAATGACGGACAATAAAATGAGACGTAACGCGAGTTGACCTAAAATCATATGAAATAGAACCACACCAGTAGTTGAATTAAGAATGTCATGCGTAACAGGGTAATATTCAAAAAGGAACTAATTAGTAACAAAAATGCTAAATCTGTTGAATTTAACTTGCTATATCTGTATTATCCAAAAGAATCAAGTGACTATTGTTAAATCAGTACACTGTCGTTCCCATCGAACCACCTATGGTGTGAATTGATTTACCAGTCCATTAAGGGAATGTCTATTGCAACTCTTATATGTCTATTGTCACCCACATTTAAATAACTTTTTTGTTTAAAACAATCTACTTTGTTAGAGAAATTTTATGAAATTTAATTAAATAAGAGTGACAATGACACATTAGAGTGACAGTAGACACCAAGATTACTAGCAGGGAATGGCAAATGGTGTGGATATTTTCCTATATTGTACATGCTTTCAGGTAGGACAAAAAGGATTTTAAAAAATGGTAAAAACTAGTTGAGAATGAATGGGTCATCAGTGAGGGGATATTGTCACGATGATCCAGCGAGAATAAATGCTTGGAGAAGGCTCTGTGCTGCTCGAGTTTCATCGGGTGTACCGGATATGATAATAGTCCTGTCACTTGTTCCAGGACGAGGTTCGTGGACAATAACCTTAGCCCCTGATATCTGACAACGTAAACAGAATAAAGTTAAAAAGGGGGATAATAGAGTCTTCCACAATATTTTTGTAACAAGTCCCATTGTTCATCATAAAAATACCACATCCAAAAAACAATACAGAAGCACTAGATAATGTAATCCTTCCAAAATATCAATTAATTTCAGCATCATCGCATATTTAATTTCTAGTAACAGACATGTGAACAAATAAACCAATTATGGAATTATATTGGTGAACACACAAGCAAGATCCCACAAAAGATTAATGCGAGGAGCACTTAAGCAACTAAACAAAGTATATGTTCATAAACTCATCCGAGATTGTGTACCTGTCTCAGGCGAGCCAGATTGCTTCCATTTTCCCCATATACAGAGCCAATAACATCATCAGGAACCGCAATTTGCACAGTTGTATTAGTAACAATGGCAGTTTTACTCCCACTGCAGACCAAAAAGAGTAATAATAAGAACTCAACACTTTGTGACATCTAATAATATGCTTGAGAGACTATTTCCACCGCTCATTCAGAAACAAACTTTTTTCGTCAGGTTTTTGGGGTGTTGAAGAATTTAATGGGGATTACATGTTTACTAATAGGACCATAGGAGACTCCTGTATACAAACCCAGGTTATGCAATTGTCATGAGGTAGAAAGTTAACTAGGTGAGCCAAGCCTTGTTGACATCAGAAACCATGTCATAGTAGTCTCAAGACTTCATTCAACGTTAGGGCTCCAAATAATAGCAAATAAACAATGATCCCATGAAGGTCAATATTGAATAAAACAAATGATGCCAGCCAAGTGTAATGATTTTCCACCAAAAAGCAGAGTAAGTGGTACAACAGAAATAATTCTATGCAAGAAAATGTGACAATGAGTTTGGCGCCAACAAGCAATGCACACGAGATATGACCATGTTAGTATGCCACAAAAATCAACACTGGTTACACTAAATCATAAGTAGCATTCCTAGTTATCCAAATCTTTGATCCTGTAGTACTAAGAAAGCCTAAAGTTTGCTTCTCATAAAATCATCAATCTCCATTAAAGCAAGTGTAATTTATGTTGCACATCACCAACCTGACAAGTTCTAAGCCACCTTTTTGAGAAGTCAATCCCCGACTAACACCATTGGTGCCTCTGGAAATGATCCCAGCCACTGTCTGCAACCAAATTAATTAGTTGATTGGGAAAACTTGGAAAGGAAAACCAGCAAGCAGAGAGAAAGCAATATACCTGTGGTGCCTGTAATCCTGGCAAAGAATGTCTATTGAGACTAAGAGAAACAGCAACAGTTGGTTTGCCTCCAGATAGAACAGAGGAAAGGCTCCTTGCTCCGCCACTGTTTTGTGTACCAACAAAAAGATTATCTCGCAGTCTACCAGTTGCATTATATATTGCAGCTTGAACATTTGAAAACTCTCCTGATATCTGAGGGAAAAGTGAATAATGACAGTATAAACAGAGGATCAAATTTGGTCATGTTTCTGATTGGGGTAAGCATAAACTATCACAGTAACTATTGCCACATCTAAAACCCCGCTCTTAATGTTGAACAGGGTACGTAAATATATCGTACCACTTTTGCAAGGATACTTTCTCCTCTGAAAAAATGGATATGAAAATGAAACAGAAGCCTTATGAAATATACCCCAAACAACCAATAGTGGCAACTATTCCTCCTACAATAAGCATAATTATCTATATTTATCAGGATAAGCCAGAGGTGGCTTGAAGCTTGGTGGATGTCAATCAAAAGTATTACTAGTCTAAAACACTGACTCAAAATCTCAAACATATATTATGAACAGAATTTAAGCTGGGAGAAGCAAATTTCATTCTCTAGGTAGTAGCCTGGTGAAAATCATTTACTTTTATTCTCTAGGAACACTTCTCTTTTTCATTTTCTTTTACCCCCATCTGAACTGACAGAGCAAAAATCAAGAAGTCAACTGGTAAGAATAGGACTATATTCATACACATAGGGATAACAGATACTTTTGCAGAATATACCGGGATGAGAGTGGACTTATATATCTTAAAATAATACCAAATGTCACATGATGAAAAAGATTGTTGATATTTGAAGAAAAGAAAAAGAGGATAGCTGGCACTGTTAAATGAGCACATGGAATGAGAAAAACTTTTATAGTGTATGGGGGAAAAGGTTTCTGATTCGCAGCATAAACAAAATAACATGTTACAAAAATCAGCATATTTTAATAGTGAAAACAAATAAAGAATTATCTCCACACCTGTACCAACTGATCATTATCTGATACACACTTTGGAACCTTATCATTCCCAATTACTCTTATGTTAGCCCCTGTGGCTTTCCGCATTTCTGAGACAATTGCCCCTCCTTTCCCTAATAAACAACCCACTTGGTTTGATGGGACTACAAGTCGTGCAGTAACATATGACTCCTTTTTTGATCCCATGTCTAGCCCCTTCTCAACACCAGCCTCGACAGACTTGGAGAAAACAAGAACAACGGCCTTCTGTGCAGGAGAATATCTTGATTCAGGGTTCTGCTAAAAATGAAGCCACAAGCAAAAGAAAAATTAATAGAAATAGTAATAAAATATACATATATATATATATATATATATATGCGCGCCGCGCACACACATACAAGACGTAGAAAGTAGAAGAGAAGTAAAAGCAAAAGGATTACATTTAACAAACCTCTGAAGCAGTAATAGTAACTAGTCGATCCTCGCACTCAACTAATGAAGGACCAAAACTTATAATAGCCCCTGATTCATTCTGAAGAGCTCTTACAATACTGCCCCCCTTTCCAATTACGGCTCCAACTCTATCACTGGAACAAATAATTCTAAAGGTAACTTCCTGCTGAAGTGCTTTTGGATCCAGGGCTGAGACTCTATTAACTTCAGCTGATAATTTATGAGCTCCAGAGGCATTGCCATAAGACCTATTGGATAAAGTGGATAATGTAGAGCTCCTTTGCAGACGATGATCTATATGCAAATTAGTTAAAGACTCAAGTTGAACTGAACATGTCTCAGACCGAAGCACTTCATAATGTCTGCTTCCCGTCATCTTTGTTCTATCAGGAGGAGGACAATCTTGAAGACGATGGGAGACAGCAACAAGTGCCTTCTTTACAGATGTCAGCTGGCCTTCTATCTGACAACTCCAAAAGATCCTTTCTCAGAATTAAAAATAAATAAATTGGACAGCACACATAAATTGAAGTCCATTTACCATATTCACATGTCCCATAATCATGAGTTGGAAAATGTTCCCAACCTTAAGCATGAAATTGTAGTCTTTTCTTACATTGCATCCAAGGTATGAAAGTAGTCAAAGGCAAAAGGTTCTAAGGCTAAGCACAACATAGACCCATAGCTCCCCCCAAGATACTAAAAAACTAACATAACTTGGTGCCAGAAGGCTCCTTGCTATTCAAAGGTATGAGGGATGGTCATTGTATGTAGCCTTACCTTTGCATATACAAAGACGTTGTTTCCGGATTTGAACCCATGACCAACTAGTCGTTATCTATTTTTATAGTTATTATTTAATGAATATTTCAAGAACAGGAGATTAACTTCAGTCCAAAAGTGATTGTATTTGAAAGGAAGGCTTACACAGCTCCATTCATAGATTTTAGAAACAAAAACAAAAAGAACCACATTGATTATTTACCTAAAAAAGGAACACATTGATTCAAAACAAAGTGTGGGCACGAACAAAGACAAACCACTAGCAAACTGACTAAATCGAACCACATGAAAAAGAGATCGGTTTAATGAATGAGATCAAACCAAACAGAAGCTAATCAGTTGAACCCTGTTTGAACCAAACAAGGACAGTGAACATCATAGAGGATGCAGATTGGAAAGAAAGAAAATAGACAACGCAAGCCCAAAATGAATCATATCATGAAGTCTCTAGGGTTCCATTGAAAGGGTGTTCAAAAAATGGGTGGGCTGTCAGTTTTTTTTTTTAATTAAAAAAAAAAAGGTTTTCAGATATACAGAAGATCATGCAATTCCATTGATTTTTTGTAAGATAATAAGATCTTATCAACCTCACAAAAATAAGTTAAAGAAGCTGACCATGATCACTCAGGGATGAGGGACCAAAAATTGTAAAGTGTTTGATCTTACAAGATCTCGATTTTGACTACCATAGATGTAAAACTAATTCACTGTATTCAATTATGATAATATTAATGAACTGGTTTAATTGAATCATGATTAATTTCTGGATGGTGTAGAAAATCCATTATAAATCCAAAAGGGACTCTGCTTCTACAACCAGTTCATGAAAATAAAGTGAAAGGCACAGAAAATGTGTTAGATGGGGGCCGCTAGGAGGTCCGCAATACGTACATAAGATATGGGTATGACACGATACGGTTCAGGGATATGTGAAATTTTTGAATATCAAGATACAACACGGCCAAGATACGTTAACAAAAATTTATGTAAGAGACACTCACATTACAAATTGCTCATTAATACATAAAAAAATATCAGTAGATGATGAACACAATTTACGAAAAAGATACTTGTGATCATAACAAGCATATTTACATATCTTTCCCCCACCATATCAAAATATATTTTGTTTAGTATGAACATGTCAAAAGAAATATCCAAGTTAGAATGTCACAAGAAAGTGAAAAACATCATTTGTCCCATCCAAAAGAAGCTTTAATCTAAGAATGACAGGCCTTAGGTCATCGTTTGAAAGAGAGACGCTCCATTTTTAACCAATGAAATAAATGCCTTTTAACAATAACAGTAATTACAGTCTCACTTTGCTACAAGCTACACTTATAGTTTGTAAGAACTATTCGGTACTTGATATTATGTTATAACTCATCTGTATCCATGGAGTATCACTGATCAGAGCCATATCAAGAAATTTATTTTCAAACAAAAAAAAAAAATGGATAATTTATGGATATGTATCGACACGATGCTTGTTAGACACCAATTTTTTATTTTTTGAGTATCTTGGTTTCACAAGGGTCCAGGCTAACAGTACAAAATTTTCTTTTAACCAATGAATCTATCTATTTTGGGAAGGTCCATACATAAAAAAATCACCTGTGCAGATGGGCAACATAGCCAACCATTGTTAGCACATCACGTGGCAGGATTACACACTTGTGAACAACCGGATGTATACAAACAAGAAATCATCAGGCAGCTAATCTTTGACTTATTATATTACTTGCCTTTACAACCCGGTCTGTTAGGACTTGAGATTTTGTTGGGAAACCTCCACATTTACCATGCTATGTTTTCTTATTTAACCACATTAATAAATGTTTACTCTCTTTTTCTGCCTCCATTTGCTTTGAAAAAGAAATTTACCATCTCTATTATAGGCTTTCACATACGACCATTTCACTAATCACTAGTCTTTCACATAAAATTCATTAGCAAAAAAAGCAGGGAAGGAAAATGAGGGAAGAACCCTTCACTAACTGATGCTACTTCTTCAAAAATCGTTCTACTTCAACTCTATCTACTAAGTTGTGAGTAGTTCTATACATAGATTGACATAATTAATATCTGTAAAAGGTCAACATCTATTCCATCCAATAAATCGTAGTTCATATACGCAGCAATCCTGTCAAACTATTCAACTTCAACGTCCAACCTTCAATGCCAAAAACCTAACGACAACACTATCACTATTCACTAACACAGCAGAAATCCAAAGCACCACGAAAGAACACGAAAAACAGAAAAAAAAAGAACATTTATATGACCTCAACGATTTCATCGGAGGGAGCAGTGCACGCCGGCAAACCTTCGTTCAAAACCCTAATCTTACATCCGGTGTCCATCCTGATCTTCTCCACGACCTTCCCGGCCTTGCCAATGACGGCGCCGACCTGCGAAGTGTCGGCCAGCAGCCGGCAAGAGACCACTCGGTCGCCAACTTCAGTGCCAGCGGTCTCGGCGGCGACGTCGAGAACCCGGTCGAAGACCTTAAGCAGCGCCCCCTGCGCCGTGGAGACCTCACCGTCGGCGGCGGCGGCGTGGGCGCTGACGAGGATGACGCGGTCAGGGGATTCTGGCGGCGCGTCCTCGATTCGGATCTTGGCGCCGGTGGCCTCCTGGAGCGTCTTGATGAGCACGCCGGACTTGCCGATGATGGCGCCCACGCGCGACGCGTGACAGAGGAGACGGAAGGTCACGTGAGTCGTGTAGGGTCTGGAACTGTTCACGTGACCGTTAGAGTGGTTAGGGTTGGAGTTTGGTTCGGCCATCGAAGTGGAAAACTCTGCTTTCTGCTTTCTGCTTCTGCTTTCAGAGGAAGTTGTTGTTTCTTCTTCCCATAACGCCGTTGCTTTTCTCGCGCGCGGCTATAAAGATAATTGAATAATAATTAAATAATTAAATATAAATACTCCACTTTGGCCACTAATTAATCTATCTATGCATTTTTTCTCTTTCTCTCTATCTTATCTGATTTATTTATTTTTAATTTAAAATCTAAATAATGTTTTGTGACGGTTTTGTTGTGGTTCCCTCTATGTATCTGCTTTGACCACATGACCTGACAGTTGCAGAAAAGAGGGAGAGGCAACTCTGACTCTGACTTTGGTTTGGGATGTTGTAATCAATGTAATGCGCGGAATGAGAGGCATGGATGCGCAATGCGCCTCGGGTGTTACATTTCTTACCTGTATTTATTTATTTATGAGTCTAATATAGATAGATAAATCATTACTTTTAATTATTATTAGATCGTGGACCCATGTGGGAGGAGAGTATTTTTTTTTTTTTTTTTATATTTACAAATAAATACATTGACAACTTAATTTCTTTTATTGTTGAAATAAGAACTAAAATCAGTTAAAAAAATTGTAATAAGGAACTTAATTTACTATATTACTATAGAATCATTACATACTTTAAAAGAGTTATCATGTTTAAATTTTACATGACCAAACAAAAAATGCAAATCACATCTTGATATTGTCATGTAGTTAGAGATGAAAGATTATTGTTGAATTCAACTTCATCATCCCGTCATTATCCTATCCCCATTTGCAAACTTGTTATTGACGACAAGTTGAATGATTAACTACATAACATGTGATTTGCTTTATAGGTTTGCCAAATTTGGTCATTATTTATGGGGCCAATCCCAAAAATGCATCAGAAAACTATATTTGCTTCAGATCCATTTTATCAACTATAAGGAAAAAAAAAAAAAACATTGGCAGAAGAAACATCCACGAATCTTAAAAAGATAGAGTGGACGGAGTCATGCTTTTACATTAGTCAATGGTAAGCACTTGACAAACATCAACTTATCAGATTTATCAGCGCTTGAAAAGTATTCTTTTTTTTTTTTTTATTGGTAAATGTTAGTTTGTTAGTTTTTTGTTAGTATAGCTTGAAAAGCATTCTGAATAACAGATTTATTAGAACTTAAAGAAAAACATATCAGAGCTAAGGTTCTTATATGAAAACATCCATATCAGAGCATAAGATTTTTCAGATAGATTGAATTGAGTGAAAAGAATTTTTGCAATGGTTTTTCAAAAAACTAATACAGGGCAGCTGAAAAGAATACGAACTTTTATCAGAGCAAAAGCATTTGTATCCATTTTCTCACATTTTATTTATATCAGGGCACAAGTATGACCAGAGAATTAAAGCTACGTTAACACAGATGATGGATAACGCAGTACATAAAACACAAGTGAAAAACACTGGAACAATTAGTCAGGCACCATGATGGTTGAACATTCAAAATTTGTATGCATGATGCTATATACCGCAGCATCAAACCTCATAACCAGGATTAACTTTTTGTTGAATATCCCCATAACTTTCTAACTCTTCCATGTCTTCCAGGCTTCCCAAAAAGAGAGGAAGTCTTTGGTGAAGTTTAACTGGTTGAAGCGAAAGAATCCTATTTTTGCCATCAGACCCTCTCCCACCAGCCTGCTCTACAATGAAACTAAGAGGGTTTGCCTCGTAAACAAGACGAAGATGGTCCCTTGGATTCATTGCCACACCTCCATACAGCAAAGTTCTGTGGAGATCAGCCACCAGGGAACATATATACCTGGCTGAGTACTTCTTGGGGTATCTACCTTTTCCTTGTCTAACAGTGTCTATATATTTCCTTAAACCTTCCGGCCAGTCAAAATAACGCGCATCATTTACTGAATAAATTTGCCCTGACCACACAAGAGAGCTGTCAAGAGCATAAACTAAAGCTATATACATTCAGAAGTAAGTTAAGAATGACAATAGGCAACTAAACAAAATTAACCCACTGTAAGATGCTTCCAATCTGAGGTAGGTATAGAACAGAAAGATATGCGATATAATGGATCTACCAAATTAGTTAGGTTAATGTTTCGCAAACATTTACATTAGAAAAACAATACACGCCCTAACAATGTAAAGTTTTTACTGTTATCCAATCACAAATCATCATGTGTAGTAAGTTTGTTGACTTTTATAATAACTATATAAAATCTATGCTGATAATGATTTTTGATTGGTTGACAGTGTGAAGACTTTTACATTGACAATGCATGTCAATTAAACTCTTTTAAATTATGTATGGAAAAAGTAAACTGCATATTTTACCACGGGGAGGAATTTTGATGCTTAGATTTGTGAGAATAAAGTCTCCTGTTGAATGATCAAGAGTGAATGCCTGTGTTCCAGAACCAAAGGTGATGCAGAGTATAGTTGCAGAAGAATAGAGAACATACGCGGCAGCAATCAGCTTACTTCCACTCTGGAGTGAATTCAGCATAGCCTTCTCCTCTGTGGGTAGATTATCAAGTTCCTCAAGGCGCTTATAAATACCAAAAATTGTGCCTGTTGGAATGGATGCATCAATATTTCGAGAACCATCTAGGGGATCTGTTACAACCACGTAAGGACCATCGTCACTTATCCAAGTTGGCGCATCATTTTCTTCTGAAGCCATGACAGCAACTTTTCTGGATTTTCGGAGTGATGACAAGATAATTTCATTCTGCAAAGATGCATGATGGGGAGTATTGAATAATCAGATACTCTTTTCCATTATAATTAAGGGGTCCTGTTAATAAGGAAATTATATACCCTCTACCAGAAATGATTAGCTAGGGCATTCAACATTCAAGACTAGTTATGGTAAATCGGTATTGGCTTAAAAAATAAGACCAATTCTTATGTGTGATCAAAGTTAGTCTAACAATCAATCCATCTGATAACTTTCATAGAACTGCTTATCACAATGGCATTACAGATTTCATCTCCAGAAAGACTTAAGTCAAGAGGATAATAAGCTTCAATGACAACACACTCTAAAAGATTGCTATAATCAATACCAAGCAACATTAGAGGTTTAAAGGATTTAAGTAAATATCACTATCAGCAATGAAAAAAAAAATAGGCATGAAATAAAACACTCCATTTCCCAATTAGCAACAGATATAGAAACAAAGGTGGTAGAAAATCATTCTGTTTGCATCTTGTACCCGCAAAAATTGCACTTTCATCTCGGCCAAGAATGAATTCTTTTTTCCCAAAGAGATGAAATGCAAATGGTGGCCAATCCATTCTCATTCCATCCTTTTTTTTATATATTATTTCTTATTTACAACCACACAATTTCTATCCCAATTGAGCACACACTTGCACAATGGAAAGCACTTCCCACCAATCACACATGAAGGGATAGGAGGAGAAAACAACACTCAATTTGAGCACACAACCTTCTTCTCTTCTCTAAAAGTAACACTCAATTTGAGCACTCCATCCTTTTTTCTCTTCGCTCATTTACAACCACACAATTTCCATCCCAATTGAGCACACACTTACACAATGGAAGGCACTCTCCACAAACCACAAATGAAAGGATAGGAGGTGAAATAACACTCAATTTGAGCACACATTATTTTTCTCTTCTCATTTACAACCACACAATTTCCATCCCAATTGAGCACAACTGACACAATGGAAAGCACTTTCCACCAAGACAATTCATCACACATGAAAAGGATAGTAGGTTAAAACAACACTCAGAATTTTAGTAATTTCAAACAGAAAAAAAAAAATACATACCGAGACAATATCAAGAGGCTTTGGGGCATCCCTGTCAGAACCAACAGAACCAAGACCAGTTTGTTTGCCAAGGCTGTAATTGAAAGGAGAAGCCACAAGTGCTGCAATTCTCTTGCAAGCATACTGAATGTGATCAAGCAACACCACCAAATCATCTTTCACATCCATTCCTTCCTTCGCCACATACTCTATCAGTGTGACAAATCCATCACCACCTGAGGCAGAAGATGATGAAGAACCACCCACAGCCCTCAGGGGCCTAAACCCAGAAACAGAAGCCATTCCTAGTCTGCAGAAAGGGGTCCCTAAGGGGCAAAGTTGAGATTTTGATGGGAAAGTTTGAAGCTTTGGCTTGAAGTTCACGAGTTGATAGAGAGGTGGTGTTGCTGCTGACTGCATAATGTGATACGTTATCTAATGATCAGAATATTTTCATTTCAGACAATTTCAGTGGCAGATACTACTTGACAAGCACTTTTAAAACAGCGAAACGATGTTTTTTTCTTTGTATTTTTTTAAGATAAAACAATGATAATATAACATCAAATAATTCATGTTTGTATTTTTTCTCTTATATATTTAAAAATTATCACATAATTTATACTCATTTATAAAAAAAGTATTTAATTAAAGATACTTTATAATAATTTGATTGGTTTGATTTGACTACATCTTATGGTTCAACAAATTTTGATTATTTTTTTTTACTACACGACAAATATCATTCATAATAAACAATTCTGTTTGAGACGGATAGAATCATTATAGACAACAAAACTCTTTTTCCAATTATTTAACACAGTTGGATATCCAAAAAAATTATTCATTTTTCTTATCCAAAATAAAATAAAAAAATTGTCTATAACTATTTGAGTAAAGGTATAGAAATATAATTATTAAATAGTGTAAATTTATTTTTAATAGTAATCCAGTACCCTTAAGGCAACTATCGACAGCAGAGTTCAAGCCACCACTTACAAAATGTCACAAGCAGCAGACATCTTCCTTGCCTTAAAGTCTAAGTAATTAGCTGTTTTTTACATCAGCTGACATCATAATAGAGGGTAAGTACAAATAAGAGGACAAGCTAGAAAGCATGGGCACGAAATGGGACAAATGATTTCATACTTGGCATAAGAGATTGTTGAATATGATGAACCTGCCTCTATTAGTAAGACAAATACTTGATAACATAGATTAAATTATTAAAATAAATCCAACAGATTTCATTAGAATTTTTTTTTCTTTGATCGGCCAATATTAATTATTAAATATTAATATTTTATTATTAAATATTAGTATTTTTATTAATAGAGGGATTCAAACCCACAACCTCTTCCTCCTTCCCTTCATTAGAATTGATCCAATTGATTACAAATAATCAGAAACTTTATAGTTTATATTGATATATTTTATGGACCATTGGTCTATACACGAGAAAGAGCTTGGGTCGGTGTCATGCTAGCTATTAATGTTGTAGTTCATGTCATTCTTTTTTTAGGTTAAATCATATTTGCACATTCCACAGTAAATGCCTTACATTATGCTTCAATCTTCATTCATTCATGAGAAAAACCAGTAAACTTGTAAAATAAAACACTGATGTGACTTTTATCATGTACACAATTCATCATAGCCTCGAGCAAAATTAAAGATTCACACGCATCATATATGAAATCTACTGTGAGCTCAGTATCTAATGATGACAGCACTTATCAAATCATGGATCACATTTTCCATTATGCATGCTGAATAGTAATACAATAGTGAAAAGGTTTGGAGAACACTACATAAATTAATTCTTCTTGCTTTGTTATCACCTGTTGTTTATCTTCACTTGGTTTCTCAAAGTCCCTGACAACAAACTTTCTCTGTACAAAGAATGTTTTTTTACATCAAATGTGTCCATCTAGTGTTCATGTGTGTGAAACTAGAGCAGCTCGCCTTTGTTATTAAGCCTCACTAATCTTTCAGGGCCAATTTGATCCCAAAATTTCACCATTGAAGTATAGATGTTCATAGAGGGGCCAGGAATCAAGTGACAAAAATTCCATCAGAAGAAAGAAACATGAAAACATAGTCATTAAAATATTAAAAGATTATTACAAACCCAATGTGCTAAGTCATTCGAACGCAATATTCAAAGTGCTGACTGCACAAAAAAAAAAAAAAAAAAAAAACTCGCTAACTAGGATCTTCAATTTGATATGAACTTTCTTTGGTTTCTAATAGCCCCTTCCTCAAAATCCTAATCATTAGCAAAACCAGAAGGCAATGCATAATATATATTTGCACAATTTGATTATCACTCTTCAGGCTCATCCAAATGACCATAAAGTTCTTGCCAGTAGTAAGAAGCTTCTTCTGGTGTCCGAAAAGTCCAGATATGTGACTTTAACTTTGATTTCTCTTCAGTATCCAGAACTTCCTGCATGCAGGAATTATAATGTGTTACCCAAAGGAAAAGCCAGATAAACTTTCATGCCAGAACAGTTAAGCCATGCAGCTTTGCAACAGCTCATGGTAACATAATGAAGTAAAAAAAAAAAAAAAAACATTTATAACTAAAAAGTTCTTACTCATTTCATGGTGCTGTGTTATTCACAATTCATACAAGTGCAAAATGGGCATCAAGTAGAAAAGCAAAAATAACTATGAAGAAAATCATTTTTTTTATGGCATATGAAATGAAAATTGTAAGACAGAGTTGATAGGGCAGGTTCCTTAATTCTCTAGTCATAAATGTGAAATAACATACAACCAAATTTGAAATACACATATACCAGTACACAAATCATAAGAAGTCAGACTCCTCTTAGTCTTAATCTCACTACAACACAACACATCAGTTGTTCTATTGAGGTAGAATCCAGTAGCAGAAGTACTTACAAGCATATTCAAGACTATGCTTAGGCTTAGCACTAATATTTGCACAGCATTGTTCTATATCACTTTTCCATCATAACATAAGGTAGTTCTCCCTTTTTGTATGTGCCAAAACAGTTTGGAAAGTTCAGTTAAAAAACAATATAACATTAAAAATGAAATAGATGAGCAACTAACATTTTCAGTAAAACCCCCACATTGGTAATGAGATTGTAAGCGTTGATCACCTTAGTTTCTAACTTTATAAAACTCTTGTTCAGTCTCAACCTTTGCAAAAGTCATTCACTTTAGTCTTTTCTAACTTGTTTTATATTGTCATTAAGGACTAAAGTGATACTACAAAATGGAGACTAAGGAGACAGTTTGGTTAAGTTAGGGAGCAAAGATCAATGATGTGGTGGTTTAGTCTTCGATATGGCTACTCTAGAATGATATGGCATCTAAAGTGTGTTTGTTTCAAATTAAAACTGAAATGCATTACATTTATATCTTAACTCCCTAAAATTTAAGGGTAGGTAGTATGACCTTACATGCTCATTTTAAAAAGAGCTTTTCTTCCTTTTTTTCACTTCCATAAAACTAGACTTGGGGAGGTGAAAATCTCAAAACCCCGCCACCCTCTTCAAAAGCCCATAACATAGCCAAAAAGATCATGAAGATAACACGTCTTAAAATCACAACTGCAACACCAACATAATGAACCATGACAAAAATATACTAGCCCAACATCTAAAAAGGTTCTCAGCATACATACACAGTTGTTGAAAACCCATTAATGAGGAAGAAGTGGGGACCAACCTGGACTTGAGATGCGGGTTTGGTCTTGAGCATTAAGCAATCAACCATCGCTTTCCATTTGCCGGAACAATTGTCAAATTTACCAAGCCTGTAATACTGCTGCATTTGATGAACCGGCGCTGCAAACATTAAAAGGCACAAACTTCATCAATATTTGGATGACCCAATTGAAAAAAGACAAAGGCTTTTCAGGTTTTAGGGCAATGGGTATTACAGTAGCAGAAATAGACAGCATCGAAGTATGCAGTGCACGACAGTTTGCGTGTAGGTGTGGAGCTTGAAGCTTCCTTCTCCATTGACATCGTAGCCCTCAACAGAACAATTTCTCCAACAACCCAAAATTTGTTATTTGTTGGTTTTGGTGAATAACTGGAAAAGTGTGTAAAGGATAAACGTAATTAGGAGCAAATGATAAGGAAACTTGATCGTATCTTGAATCAGTGAGGAAATATGAGTTAGAAGGATAGTTGATGGATTAAAGCAGAGAGCGAGACAGAAGGAAGGGGAATCAGAAATGCCCTACGTTTCCACCTCCAAACCATAGTTTTAAAAACCAATCCGGTGATTGACCCGGTCATGATACTGGGTCACTGGTCGAACCGGTGGGTCACTAGTTGACTCGCATGATCCGGTCTATAATAAAAAAATATAAAATTTTTATAGCTGTCTTAAAATATTTAAATAAAACTTCATAAATTAATATAATTCCATAACTTAGAGGAAGTTTTGGTAGTCTGTCTCTGCCGACATGTATTGTGGACATTATATTAATAATAATTCAGCATAATCAACAATACAAAAGCTTCTCCTTAGTATAAAGACGAGTAGTATGAGGATATTCAAGGCAAAAGAGCATGCTGAAATTGAGTTCACAGTAGGTTACCTTCCATGTTATCTGATTGGAAGAGCAAATTATTGTTTCATTTCTATTATATTGCTCAGGAACAGTTGAGAAGTTGCATCTTAAATTTATATATACATATGTAGGTTGGGCCTATTCCTGTGGATGATGGCATTGGGAAAGAAATTATTACGCAATTTAAAACTACAATAAAGACCAAAAAGACATTCTACACCGCCAAATATGCTCCTCCGGCATCAGCCTATTTACTTGTGAAGAGAAGAGTTCAAATTTCTAAATATAATCCTCCACAGAACCTAACTGCTTTGAGGTTGCTACTTCCTCATATGAATTCTCAAATATTCTTCCTCCAAACCTTGCAATCATAAGCGTTTTTAATTTCACTCAACTGAGATAATTTTCTGTTTCTCTCAAAAAGATTAATGTATTAATTATTCAAAATCAAAAGAAAAAGTACACAAATTCAGCATAAGGGGTTTTCATCTCTTACAATTTCTCCAAATTTTACATATGGCTTGAATTTTAATGTACCTAGCTTTCATGGTTGTTATTGTTATTTGAAATAAGGGAAACTTCATGAACACAAAAAGTTTTCCATGTAACCGAAACCTGGGGAAATCAATGTCAAGTTGATGGAGTTATGTTATTATTTGACTACTATGCATCAGCATCCCTAAGGCAGGGCAATTTTTGCATTTTGAAAGCTGTGAGGTACTGTGAAACTGAAATGTGAATGCTCCAACCAAACCACACGCGCAGGTACACACAGTCACACACAATCACAAACATTGGAAAAATATGAAGGAACAAAAAGGAAAAAACCAAAATCCAAATTTGCCTTAAAAAAACATGTATCAATCTTTGCTTTTACGATAGAGAAGAAGCAAATGCAGTTTAGAGAGGAATTATAACTTTGGAACAGAAGCTGCGACAAAGAGAGAACGAGAAGACGACGATCGACGGCGCCGCGAGAGAAGCCGCAAGAGAAGTTGCGAGAGAAGCTGCGACTGCGAGAGAAGCGAGAACGCGAAGTGGCGAAGACGACGGTTGACGGCACCGCGAGAGAAGCGAGAACGCGAAGCGGTGGAGACGATGGATCAGAATTTCTAAAATAAAAAACCTACAAAGCATAACGACGCCGTTTCACAATCCAAAGAGGAAAAGAAGAGTAAATGATCCGGTCCGGATACGCGGGTCACTAATTCAACCACAACCCGTTTAGATCACTTCGGATTGATCCGGATTAAAAGTATGTAAAGTATGTTCGATCCAATTCAATATTATATATAACATTATATATAATTAATTTTTTATTTTTTATATTTTATCTTTTTTATACATGCATAAAAAATATTCTTTAAAATTAAAGGGAAAACATTTTAATTTTAAATTTATATTCGAAAAACATTTTTTACATTTCAGATAATTGTATTCATACACAGGAAAAAGATCCCCCCCCTAAAAAAAGTCCGCACGAACTTAAAGGATATTTCTGTAATTTTAAATACATTAAAACAGTTACAAATTCAAAATCAGATTAAAAGGAAATAATAAATATATTTTAATTATCATTTATGTACAATTAATAAATATAAAAGTAAAATAATAAAGAATTGATTTCAATCAGTGAATAATTTTGTTCAAAATATTACTCCTACGATTACGAGAAAAAGATGTGTACATTATTTGTTCAATTTACATTACAACAATTCAGTGAATCAATTTACAATCAATTCAAATTAAAATTTAGAAATAGTTATTCTAATACTCATTATTATACTATATTATTATTAAATATTATATATTATTTTTATTTTTATTACTATAATTTATAATTATTTATAGTTTCTATGTATCATAGTGATAATTATCATAATAAATTATTATACTACATTAAATTCTTATACTAATTTAACGAATACTAATTTTATTTTTAATTCATGAAAATATATAGTGATTCCTATTAATAATATTTTAATTTGAATTAATAAAGGATATTCTGACTAATTACTACTAATATATGAATGATTCTTTCTATTTCTATTTTGTTAGGGGTTGGAAATAAGAGAAAGACAGAGAGAAAAAAGAGAAAATAATTGATATAATAAATGATATGATAAAAAATGAAGAGAGAAATAAAATAAAAGGGATGAAAGTGAGACAGAAAAAGAGAATAGATGTATGTTTAATTTTTTCCATATATAATAACAGCATTTGAAGAGTCAATTGTAGGTGTAGATCAAGAATACATGTTAATTAGTATCATTGTGCGGGTGCAAGAAAAGAAAACGTAAAAGAGTAGCATGGATAGGTAAAAGAGTTAATAAAAATATAAAAATAGATTTTAAGTAAATTAGTAAAAATAAATACTAGATATAAATTACTTTATAAACTAATAATTGAAATGTCTTATGAAAATAAGTTAGAAAGTACTACTAAAATAAATCTATATACTAAACAAGTTTATTTTGATCAAATTATTTTAGAAATAATCAAATTAACTTTTTTTTTATAGAAAATAATCAAATTAATTTATAAGCTATTAAAATGAATTCTCTGAAATACTCAAAGACCGAAAATATGGAAAAAGACTAAAAGAGTACAGTTGCTTGAAAGAATTTCAATCTCACAATCTTGATAAGTCATGATTTGGATTAAAACAAGCGGTAAAAATACACAAAAGGAGTTCATTTCAATTATAAAAGTAATCAAACTTACCATTCATACACTTTATATTTAGATGATAGTATGTATATATATATATATATATATATATATATTGGATATAGAGTGAAAAGAAGAAAAATTAAACTGTGAAATGTGAATGCATATACTATTTATTAAAAAATAACCCCTCTCATTTTGTCACGGTTTCACTCAACTCGTTTCACATGATCATGTGCCAAGTATCATATCAGAAGAGTTTTGGTCATTGATGAAAATCAAATTTATAGTTTTCCAAGTTTTCTTCCTCCTAAGAAAATAATAAAATAACATGTGTGTTTGATAATTGTAGCGGTGAGTACGACATGGTTGGAAAAATCTTTTATTACTCATTGTCCTTGTATAGAACCCTTTTTTTGCTTTTCTACTAAACTGAGTCACGGATAACATTATGCAGATCATGATCCCCACGTTATATGCTTTTCTGCAGTATAAAAATAATGCAACTATCGGTGTGGCATTGAATACACATAATTGCTAGGCATCTCTGAAATCAGGCAAGTGAGAACCAAAAATATAAAATGGTGTCACAGACAGTTGAACTCTTAAAAGAACGAGATTCCCCTGGAGCAGGAACCAGTGGTTTTAGATGAAGATGCTGTAAATGGTCTCGTTCTTGTGGACATAAATGGCTTCTGCACAGTTGGTGCTGGAAATCTGGTATCTACTTTAAATTCCTTTTATATAGCCTCGTGTCTATGTGTGTGTGTTTTCGTTTTTCAATTTTGATAAGGACAAAACGTAAATACAATATCATATGTACTGTTGTTGTTGTTCTCAAATCAAATTTGGAGTTTCACCCCGAATATACAAAAAATCTGATTGGAAAACAGTACTAACAGTATCTATGGTACTGTATAAGTTTTTTCCTTTTGATAAACTAGAATATACTTTTGTGATTGCTTTTTGTGATTTTTTTTCTTCACTGTAGAGTCTAGAGCCTTTGCAGATTTTTTGGTTTGATTCTTGTAGTGGATCAAGGCTTAAGAGAAAGATGGATGATATTTTCAGGCTCCAAGAGAATCCAATAGACAGATTTCTGGAATGATCAATGAATCAGCAAGGCTGGCTAGAGTGGTATGTGAGAAGAAATTGCCAATTATGGCTTTCCTGGATTCTCACCATCCTAACAAGCCAGAGGATTCTTATCCCCCACACTGTACTGTTGGGTCGAAGAATCAAATCTGATTCCAGGTGGCCAATTATTGACATGGTATTTTTTTTTTTCTTCTTTTTTTCTCTCTCGAGAATCACACATAATTAATTATCTCTCAATCCTCCGGTTCATAATATGAAAGAGATACTGACGAATCTGAAGTTCCGTCAAGAAATAAGTAAAATCTGACAAAATTATTTTTGTCAAGGATCAAACGATTCAATCTTAATTTCAATACATTAACTACTTATATCTAATCACTTGATTACCAAATTTTGTCATTTCCAATAAGTTTTGACCAATAAGAGAAAGTGTATTAAAAAATAATGTGTTAGAGAGTGTATTCCTAACATTTTTCTATGATGGAAACATAACTAGATATGCCGGCTAGTGCCAATATTGTAACATAAAATTGCCTGCCATGATATTATCATGTTATTTAGTAATTAATTATCCCAATACTTGGTCCTTTAAGACTTCATGAGTACATGTTCGTGGTCTCTCCTAAAGAAAGTCTCAAATGGATTTCCTTGGAGTTCAAAATAACGATAATAATTACCCAGTTCTGCAGAGTGAAATATACCTTTGAATTTTGGTTGAAACAGAATGAAAAATTGTCTCTTGAGACCAGTAAGGAAAAGGGTGGTCATCACAGCCTCTCTTCAACTATTAAGCAATAAGTAAAAAGGGAAATGCTAACAACATATTCATTAATACACTTTCTTTTATTAACAGAAATTTATTAAAATAGGTTACACTTCTTATTTGATGAGTGTATCACTCTATATTTTTCAATTAAGTTTAACCAACAATAAAGGATATATTGGAAAGTGTGTTCTGTCGATCGAATGAATACAATAGTGGCTACTCACCAGACATGTGGAATGCTGCAGAGTTTTCCTATTACTATGTTGTGATATGAATTTCTATTGCTAATTGTTCAATTCTTTTCAGAACCTTCTTTCTCCCATTCTCCCTCTCTGTTTATGCCTTGTCTTATTTTTGTTGCCTCACAGCGTTAAGATGGCTAGAGAATGAACCCAACGTAACAATCAGGCGAAAGGATTGTTTTGATGGATATTTGGGCTCAATACAAGAAGATGGTTCCAACGTTTTCGTATATTGGGTGAAGAAGAATAAGATAACAAATGTGAGTATTTATTTATTCCAATTTGAGTATTACTAATTATTATTTATTTATTACTTTTCATGACGCGTACTTAAGTATGAACTTCTGAACTGGCCTTCTTATTAAAACCATTAATTCATTTATTGCTTGTCTTGGTGAAGCTGCTGGTGGTTGGTGTGTGCACAGATATCTGTGTTCTAGATTCTGTATGCTCCACAATGTCAGCTAAAACCGTGGTTTTGTGGAGCCTCTAGAAAATGTGGTGGTGTATTCACGTGGCTGTGCTACCCTTGATATCCCTCAGGAGGTAGCCAGAAATACCAAAGGAGCTTTGGCACATCCTCAGGTACATGTATAAACTAACTAGTCATATTGGTCGTACTGCCAACAAAGGTGAAAGGTTATCCAGTTCGTAAGGATTACTCATATCTCATAAGAACATAGATTTGAGTCCTACTGACGATGTGAGGTCTTTGTTGATGGGTAATAATCACTTCTATAAGCATTCTTTGAACCATACATGCTTTGACCCTAATGAGTTACGAAGACTCAACTCATTTAAACTTTTTCCTACCAAAAATAATGGCCGTACTGAATATCTTTCCTCCAAAAGACATCTCAGAATGTGCAAGTTAAGGCATATGTTTAATGCAATCTAGTGGTGTACTGTGTCATTTGCATGAGTTTATGCATCATGTAGGCCTGTATATGGCCAAAGAACGGCGAGCCAAGATAGCAAATGAAGTGTTGTTTGGTGCAGCAGAGAAGGTTTAATAACTGAGTTGTGTGGCCCTTCTGAATGAGCGAGCTATCTAAACGTACTTATATACGGTTGATCTAGTAAGGTGCAAATGGTCGTGTGGTGGCAACCCCCCATCAGGACTACGATCATATGTATTCACAATAAAAGAAAAGAATATATCCTTTTAATTTAAAAAATTAGACGGAGTCATTTTAAAAAAATTAGGTTTAATAAGTTAATCTATATTTTTTTTGTCTTCAACTCTCTAGTTCATCAGCAAAAAGTACTTAATTAATTTGGAGTTCGACCGAAAAATAAGTAATCAATCTATTTAATCCACCAATTTGTTGCGCTAAGTGTTGAGTCTCAGGCATCTTGAAGTTTATGCAAGTTATGGTTCAATTCCGTAAGTTCATTAATTATTTCTCTCCTTTTTAAATATGTGGATTAATTTTAGGTTAAATACTCTAATTCATCTCCGAAAATGTGATGCAATACCAAATTGATCCTTAAAAAATAAAAAATACAAATTTAATCTTTAAATATACAAATAATACATAAAATTAATCTACCCTTAAATATGTGAAACCATTTCGCTATTAAATTATAATGTTTAAGGACCAATTTGACAATAAGTTATAATTTTTAAAGGCTAATTTGACATTAAATTACAAAATTTAGAAATCAATTTATCATTAAATTGTATGTATGATTAATTTGTCACACTTTTTACATATTTAAGGACTAAATTTAATTTTTCCATCTTTCAGAAATCAATTTGTTATAGTCTCAGGCTTTCACAAACCAATTTGACCAATTTGACTATTTATGCTTAATTTTATGATAATTAATCTTCAGTTTTCCAAACAAGAACTTTCTCCCAATTTTCATCCCCACAACATTTCTCTTTCCCGAATAAAGTTTAATTATGTGTCAATAAATTCAATACAAGGCATGAACTTGCTGGCCATATTCTACCAAGCTCATCCGTAAGGTCATACAGGGATTGAAAAAAGGCAACTACGGGTCAAATCTGTATTCAAAATTTTGGCTTGACACTTTCGGGGGAGATTCAATTGTTGACTGGATATAGAATTAATGAGGAAGCTAATACTGAAGACCTCTAAATACTATCCAAAGTAAGAAGAAAAAATTGTGATGAAAATTTCATCATAACAGAAAGAACAATGATATCATGAATTTTATGATACATGGGAATTTTTCTTATAATTAGGAACAATGTACAAAGTTGATGAAGATACCCTGAAAACTACACCTCCATAAAATGTGGAATGAAGAGACTAGTACATTGTGCTTTAGTGCTGATATTATGAATCCCTCTTCAATCTATAGTTAATCAAGCTACAGCTACCAAGCTTAAGATACCTCAGTCATTGGAGTTCTAGACAAGCAGCCAAATGCTCAATCTATGCTACTCGGCAGAAAGCTAGTGGTGAAGATCTTTTAAAGCTGGTACATCAGAGTCGGAGAGAGAAACAAAAAAATCAACAATCAGAAAAAATTGGTCTTCACTGAAAGAACCATGAAGCAGCTATATGTAGTTAAAGTTAGACACTGGATACCTTAAATGGAAACCCTGTAGTGATTGGTGATATCTTCCATTGAAGCACAATTTAGCATTCAACAAAACCTAGAACCTATTGAAAATTGAAAAATCTTCAATCATATTAACCTCTACCATTTTAAATATTTAGAATCACCCATAGACTTCATGACAAAAAGATACAGAATAAAAAGAAACCCTTAGCATTTAACAACCCAGCAATTGAAATTTGAGACAAGAATTTCCATTTTTATAAATAGGTCTTTGATGCTTTCTTATGACCAAACTTAAAGATTTGTATTAAAAATGAGTAAATACTTACTGATTATTTTATAGGCCAAGTTACTTTCTATTTATAACAGTACAGCTGAAACATGTAATAGGGACTTGGGTATTATAATTGATTATTATGGTTTTACAAATTAAACCCATGCCATAAACAAAAATGTTGCATCATTATATATTACATAAACTTTGAAAAATTATAAATAGGCTGACCTGTTAGGCTAATAGGCCTTCTTAAAAACCTAACCCTGGGCTCGATAATAAGTAAGGCAGACCAAATTTGGGGTCAACTAATTTCTACTATAAATACAAGTATTTTGTTTCATATTTACTCACTGACCATACCAACAATATGATTTTCTAGCTTGCAAGGAACAAAAAATTTATGCAGCAGACAAATTTCATCAGTTACTACTTCCACACCACATGGATCTTTAATGAGAACTTACTCTTGAGAATCTGAAGAAAGAATTTACAAGTCCCTGATATTATGAACAAAACCCTACTGTTGAAGCCTAAGCCGATTGAAGAAGACCAAAAAATGATACTCAGGGGCCCAATACACAAATCCAACAACCGGCCCTGCTTTTAGATGCTGCAAAAATCAACATAGGCATGTTGCAATCAGAAACATTTGCACAAAAGTAAGGATAATTTAAAGTTAAATAACAACAGAAAAAGAATTAAATAATTAGGCAAGATTGAACAATACTAACCTTCCCATCAAGAATCACAAGTTCACCATCAACCCATCGGGGATTCTGAAACCCTGGCTCAGCCAACCTCCCTTCACCTTTATAGCGAGCAATCTGAAATTGCAACAATATCAGAGTAGAATACAGAAAAATAATAATCTCTTTTTTATAGTGAATTAACACCAATTTACTAAATACTTTGATTTGAGAGAGGGGAGGAATAGAGAGCAATGAGACTGAATTAAGACCCTCAAGAAAAAATTCCATACCACGCCAAACTCTTCAGGTATTATCCCTTTATGAGGCAATTGATACCTCTTTCCAATTTTTGCACGAAATGCCACCTAAGGTCAAGGAACATAAATGATAAGATCTATGATACAGACTGCATGATAAGAAATTTAGTAGCAGAAAGAGAATGCAAGTCCATTGCAGAAAAAATACAAGAAATATCTCGCTTTATGTTAAACTCGGTCAATAATATATTGATACAAGTTTCCCAAAGAAAAAAAATTATTCACTTCTGGGCTCTAACAGAACATGTTGAATATTTTCCCTGAACCTAGTAACAAGCTTAAAGTTGAATATTTAGTTCTTATATAGCAAAACAAAAATACAATAATCTACATTTCCAAAGTTTGATCCATTTAACCATTAAATAAGACACTTAAAAATGGTTGTGCACAGCAGAACATGTGTTAATGTATAGCAGACATACATAGTATATCCATGTCACAGAATACCCTCAAATTATGTATTTTGGTTCTAAATATGTTATGACTGTACTTAAGTTGGAACACTATTTCTGAGTTAACATACAGGAGTTCCATTTTCATCTTGTATATTCTGCCCATGAGTTTTTTCAAGCTTAACAACGCATTAACAGCACATTAAAGGCAGGAAAACACGTGCAAAACATTTGAAGGCAAAAGAAAGGCCTCTCTAGAGTCAAGACCTCCACAGATATAAATTGATAGCAAAGCTATTTGAACTCATCTTCCTACTACACAAAGCATGACCCAAGTCACCAATTTACAGTGTGGGTACAGGTCTTCTCAGTATTTTTAACTTCAAATTATATACACTGGTTTCCAAATACTAATCAATTAAATTATCAATACTATTTCATTTGAGAAAGAAAATATTAAATAATATTTAGCTTATGTAATAGTTTGATTGACTTTATATAATCATTTATTACCTTAAAATTTGCCTGCAATTACTCATAATGAAGGTAGATAAACTGTTGCTATCAAGCTCAGCATATTTCTCAACACCAACAACATCCTCACAAAATACTAAAGGATGGACATGAAAAACAAATCATGGTTTTAACAAAGTTTACAATATTACCTGACCGGCTGGTACATAAGGATCCCCTGTTAGCTTCAAAGCCTCTACATACTCATAAAACTCAAGATTTGAAGGCTCCTTGGCCCCATTGTCCTCTTGCCACTGACCAAATCTACGTCTTAGATGAATAACTTCAGAGGAGTAAAGGCCGTGCACACCAATGTATAGACCTGATGCAAATGAAAATATGTTACTTGGTTTACAGTGCACTACAGATTAAAAACATCCTACATTCAGCAGTCCATATTCAGCACCTCATAATAATCAATTTGACAAGTTCTTTAAAAAATCACCATTTAAAGGATCAAATGAAGTTGGTATTTCGATGCGATTGAAAATTGTTGAGCCAGATAACTGGTGATGGCTCTGAGCCTGGCTTAGAGTGAGATTTATCAATTCTCCCACTTCTTTGAGCACCTAAAAGATTGAAGCAAAGCATTATAGTCTAAGTAACTCACGGATAGATTCAACAAGGATATTGAAATTTGCAAAATTATAATTTGCAATACATATTCAACTACTTAGACCTACCTTTGAGGGTATCTTTCCCCTGCCAATGAATTTCGCAAGGTCAAAAATAACATGATCAACTCTGCGTCGACCTTGAAACTTAGTTGATTTATCAGATGAAGAGTTTCCTTTGTCAAGACCAACCTGCTGATTGACTTCTTTTTCAACAGTAAAGGAAAATGAACCACGCCCCTTCATCTCCAGCTTAGCAGGAACTCGAAGCAAATCTCTAGAGGATAGATTACCGGAAAGTTTCTGAACAAGACCACCAATAGCAATTTTGACAGCAAACTCATTCTGGTCTTCACGTTCAAAAGTTCCGAGACCAGCATTTACTTCAATCTCATCATCTCCCTCCTGGTCAGTCTCAGACTTAATGTCTTCCAGTTCTAGACTTTCTGTGTCATTTTCCTTCTCTTCATCTTCTTCTCCATCTTCATCTTCATCTTCGTCTTTGTCTTCATCTTCATCTTCATCTTCATCTTCATCTTCGTCTTCGTCTTCGTCTTCATCCTCAATTATCTGCTCAATCACATTAGATAGATCCTTGTCTACTTTGTCTGGAGTTATCACCTTGAAAACCTTGACCTTTACCCCAGGAATCATATCTTTCAAGACATTCTGAAATCCAGGCATTCCCTCAGCTGGACCAGAACCATCGTTCCTATCGTCACCATTTTCCGGATCTTCAGTACTCACAACAAACAGCTCACTTTTGTCTTCAGAAGACTCCACTGAACTCAGTCTCCCAGCAGCATCCAATGTTTTAGAGGAGGTTGTTGGGGGCCCATGGAAGGCCCCTCTTCGCTTTAAGTACACAGCCTGAAAATTAAAAGAATATCCCATTGCAGTATTGCTATTGGACAACTATAGATTATGACCAAGTTATTTATTAGTTATTATATTTTTTTTTGAAAAATAATTATTATAATTGATAGTCAACTATACAAAGGCTATTGGACTATAACTTTAAAATGTGGTGTGTGCGTGTGTGTTGCGTGCCTGTGTGTGTTTGCAAGAGTATTACTACTCACCATGTGTAGGTTGGCACTCTTCATACTTTAATTGGAGAAAACAAACCATCTTTATCTCTTCTTTACTCAACTTCAGTGACAATGACAATTTAAGTAATTAACAAAGTTATTAATCAAATTAATAACTATCTCTCTCCTAATAATAACCATCCTCATAAATCATTCTCTCTCTTAATAACAACCAACTAAACCTTTAAACCTTCATTTTTGCTGTAATTTTTTATGAGCTAAAATATATTAGCCTTATTCAATAATCCAATTTTAGATGATTTTAAACATCAATGATGATATAAAATTACATGCCATGCATTGTAAATGCTTGACCTTTATTATTATTAATTTTAAATGATAGAGAAAATTTTGAGGTATTTTCATTATAATTTTAAAAAAACTCATTATGGGTTTTTTTTTTTTAAAAAAAGTTTACTGCATTTTTAATTTTTACAAAATAATAATGAGAGAAAAGCTCAAGGGTTGCAGATATGGACAAACATTTATATGGTTGGAAATTATTAGTATGGAAGATAAACAATTACTTATTTAACTGCCAGTTTTTAATTACGAAAATGGAGAGCATTTAACTCCTTTAAGTTGAGTAGAAAGTGGTTTTATTCTTTCCTAATAGAAATTCGTAGATTGCTAACCTACTACACATGAAGGACTGTGGGTATGAATTTCCATAAAGGAATGTGCACACCATAAATTTCTGAAACAATCATTTTAACTCATCAAATATGCACCACAGGTACAAAGTCAACAATAGAACTCAACTTAGTTTTGCCCCATGCTATGATTCCAGAAGCATACAAGTTATAATGCCAAAAGGCCTACTTTGTATTTAGGGGAACTAAGCATGAAGCTGTGAACCCAAAAGAATCAAATTGAGGCCCATAACTTAAGTTAGAAATTTCACTAATCTGAGATTGTAATTGTCTATTGAAATTTAAGACAATGCAAAGCTCTAAAACACTAGGAAGTAAGCCCAAGTGTGTTTGAATCTGCATTAAAATTAGAAAGAAAAAATCCAACCGAAAAGTGTTCCATTTGCATTAATAAATCCAACTCAGCATCATGCCACCAATAACCCAAATTGGTTGCCTGCTATTCCCAACTGTTCATAATTTTTAGAGCAGTAAATCTACCAGCAAACTATAAATCTCATATTCATAATTAAGATACATTAGTATTTGAAATAAACAAAAATTTGAAACTTAATTTGGATTGTGAACTACAAGCAATATGCTTCATTCTATTTCAAGTATGTAATCCCAAGTCCTCCTCCATCATCATGCATGGGTTTTTAAACAAAAATAATTAGCAGAATACTTGTCACAGCAAACATAGAAGATGATCCTTAGCACACCCATATATTCAGATTTCGAATAGCAATATTTTGAATGGGGGAACAGAATCCAGAATTCCAGATTCAGCGCAATAAGTTTTGTCTATGGTGTTAACCCTTTAGCTCAAATTTTAGAGAAGATTGCTTGGTGTTTATTTAGTAATGATTTCAGCAGAAGTAATAGAAATTATGGGTTCAGTCAAGAAGAGATACCTGTGACTTGAATTCACCTTTTTTATCCTTTGTAAGAAAAAATTCAAAAAGAGGAATGCCAGCCGCAGATGTTGCAAGTTGCCTAGAAAGATAAGGTAAAGGGGTAAACACCAGAAACCACACAGGTAGTAGCAGGCTCACCTAAAATATCTAGGGTACAAAAATTCTTTGAAACACATCAAAAAGTAGAAAGTTGTTTCCAAGGCAAGCAAATAATTAATTAATTCCATAAGAAAGATTCCATGCAAGGAAAACATATGGCACTGAAAATACTTGTACCCTTGAACCTATACATAGAATGAGTGTATACAGCAGTGTCTAATGATCAATCTGAGCATATAACAACCAGATTCAAACAATTCACCACTAAGATTCCCCATAATAATAATCGTTTCAAATTTGACGCCAATGGATCTAGGATAAGCTTTGATACCATCTTAGAATTTGGATTTAGGACATAAGTCACCTAACTTTTCAGCACACCCACTCAAGCCTAAGACTACAGGCCTGAAGGGGCCTAGAGCATGGCAATGCAGGTGATCCAATCTAGAATAGACTCTAATACCATTTTAGGATTTGTGGTTAAGGCCTAACTCAACCCCACAAAACTGGCTAGTAAGGTGAGGACTGGACTGCACAAGCCTTATAAGCACTACTTAGGCCATATCTCTGTTAATTTTCTCCCCAAGAAAATGATAATATACATGAATATGTATAGTCCATTGTTGAATTAGACAAAATATGCATAGCTGATTGACTATCATATCTTAATCTGACTGGGGAGAAGTTGGCTAATGCAATTTCACACCATCTTGAATGCATATATATATAAGCCACCTCCCACAGCAAGGGGAAAAAGTGGTTGAGGCAGAAATCTAACTAGTAACTAGTTGATCTCCTTGTATGTTTGTTTATGCATAAAAGAATTAGGGCTAGAAGAATACTAGCACATAAGCTAAGGCCCATTTGCCTAAACTTATTGGAGTTTATAATTTATATGCTGCTGCATTAGACACTTATGAATTACGAAGCGTTTTGAGTCTTTGATCATGCCCTAACAAAAGATCGCACAGTTCCTAGCTTTTAGTTTCACGTTGGGTTACTTGGGTATAATTTGAAATGATTGACAATCACAAAAATAAAAAAGTTATTCCTAACAAAAGGTGCAGGAACTCTTAAACCAAATATTTTAGACACATTCACATAAGCCATTCCTCAATAGTACAATGCAAAAGTGGCGGAGCATCTCCTTTAGTCCTTTGCCAAAATAAGTTTTTACTTACAATTCATGAAAGATGCAAAGAGCCTACGACACTTTTATCATCAACATAAAGAAATTACCTTGGACTATAACTCCTTGCCACATATCTTCCATGCTCAGGAGTTATGCGAATAATTAGACTATGTGGATCATTAACACCTTCTGAAATACCAGCCCACCAACCCACCTGCAAGAGCCACTACATGTCAATTTTAAAGAAATTTGTATTGAATACTGATAAGTCAAGAGATAAAATAATAAATTACAAGTCAAAATCAGATGTTAAAAGCAGTGCAATTTATTGGCAGGGCATAAAACACTAAAATAACACATCAAGGCATTAATCCATTTGAAAAATAAATAAATAAAGGATACAATCTGCCAACTCAATTGCAAATCAATTAGAATCGTAACTAAACCAAGGTAATAAGAAAATGCACCCTAAAATCTAAAAACACAATAATAACCAAATCAAACATGCTCAAAAATGGATTTTTATTTTCTATATTCTAATATTGACTGTCATTAGATTCCACAACCAATTGCAAGCTGTAAGAATTAATTCACTCTAAAACAGTGCCTAATGACGAATAAAGTAGTGAGGAAAGTCTTGCCTTGATGGTGCAAACAAATTTTCAACTAACAGCATTTTAAGCAGGCTACAAGTATTACTAGGGTTACCCTTTGATATTGCATCCGACATTCTATTCCACCACAATGCAAAGATATTCACGCAAGTTGCATTAAACAAATTCTATCAGAACTCACAAGTCCAGTGCCAGCTTTATCTCTTAAGAAAGCTGCATCACCATACCGCTCCTCTTTTATGGCTCTCTGAAAGTTAGGAAAATATACATATAAGAATGGGATTGTGAAAAAAGAAAGCACAAAAATTGGTGGCCAGTATAAAAAAGCTTTGGTTATCAGAAAAGCATCAACTAGTCAAAATTCCTACATTGAGATAAGACATCACTCTTCCAACACTGTCGTTGTTAGCCGCAGCTGCAAACGCCACCTTAAGCCTGGCAGCATCTTCATAATCCTCCAAATACACAGCTCGGCTTAACTGAGACTGTCAAGCACAAAATCAAGTCAGTAATTAATTCTCACTAAACCAAAAGGTCAGCCAATGATTTTACTTACATAAACGTTCAAAGAAATCCTACTTAAAGAGTGGCATGAGATTTACCATGAACATGCAAAGTAAGTTTGATAGCATCAACAACAGTTCTCTTCATGTAACATTAAGAACTTACCATTAAACTTTGGCAAAAACTCCTTCAAAACTATTAACTGTTAACTGAAAGCAAGCAAATTCATAATCATATTAACGATTTCCATTCATTAATTAAAAGAAATATCAAAGCTTAGGAGAAACACACGAGTTCCTATTTTAAGCGAAACAGTGTCAAAAGTAAAACATGCAAGAGTTGCGAAATACTCGAACTGAAAGCTTTGAACGTTGTCGTTGTTTCCACATATGAAAATTCCTCAGAAATACTAATAAAATTGAATCAAGAACCGCATTAACATCGATTCAGACAAATAACTTGCACACAAACCACGATAAAAGAACGTAAGAAGACGCAAATTGAAAACAAATCCAACGCACGTGGCGGAGTACCTTGAGAATCGAGAGGAGGCGCTCTTGCTCGTCGATTTCCTCGAAATGCCGGCGCCAGCGATCCCAATCCCAATCCTCGTCGCCGCCGTCGGCGCGGCCGCGATCGTCGTCGGCGTTCCCGAGGGACTTCCAGTAGGAATCGACGCGTTTCGCGACCTCGGAGAAGTGATGCAGCACGGAGTCCCAGCCGCGTTTGGCGCCGCCGCCACTGCGTTCGTCGGAGGAGGCTGAAGCGAGGCAGCGGCAGGGGGATTGCAACGGGAACGGGAGGAGCGAGGGCGTCCGCGGCGAGGGGAACGGAACGGCGAGCTTCTGCGTCGGGAAGGTGAGCGTTGGAGCGGAAATGGAAGAAGAAGCCATGAGAGAGAGAGAGAGAGAGAGAGAGAGAATGAATGGATACGTGTGTGTGTGTGTGTGCTGGTGAAGGAGATTGGGAATATACTGTGTGTGTTGATTAAGATTATTATTGTTTTGGAGTTGTGAATGTGAAGTGAAGGGGAAGGAACATGAGGCTGGGAAGTTCGCTGTGAAAATTTAAGGGATGGATCTTCTTCGTGCCTTAATAAATTTTTTTTCTAGCGACAAAGGGGATAGGGATGAAATTTCTCTTCTTACCTTACCTTACCTTCTGTGAATGTATTTAACTTCCTTTTTTTATTTATTTCTTTCTGTTCAGGTGGCTATTGATGAGTTTGGGTTGCCATTCGAAAAGGTGAAAGTTTTGACAACAGGTGGCACTAAACAACTTATTTTATTGGATAAGTTAGGCTAAGCCACACTATTATTAACTTATTATGTAAAAATATAGTGCTAATATTTTTCTTGAGTTTAATATAAATTAAATAATTTGAATCGTGTAAGGTAGTAATTTTTAAATAATTATTTTAAGAATTTAATTTTCATGTATTATTAGTTAAAAAATATACTGTAAATTTGATTAAAAATTATCTTGAATGTAACTTTTAAAATAATTATTATAAATTTATCATATGTATTAATATGTGATTTAATGATATCTTTTATTATATATATTTAATGATATATATAATTATGCGTGCAATAATTATCATGCATATTTCACTTAGGTTGTTGAATTAATATTTTAAATTTATTTAAAATTGAATTTTATTAAAATATTTTTTGAACCAGAACCACACGTGCAAGTTTTCCTGCATGTGGCTCGTCCGTGATAACTTATTCGGATTTATGCGAACTAGCGGACCGATCACTAAGTGGGAATGCTCCCTCCAGCATGAGCGAACCTTTTCGAAACTGGTTAGGAATAGGCGTCACTATCCCAACCCTGATCCAACGAGGTTCTATTGATCATGTCTCCTTTCCCCTTGTCTTGGGGTGTCTTTGGCTTTATGAGAGAAAGCCCACCATAAAAAAAAAGTCTTTCTCTTCTTGTCCTGGATCATATTCCGGTGCGTCCACAGAAGAGGAAATCACAATGCGATGTACATACTAAATATAAAATTAAACTTAATAGTTAGAACAAAGATTCAGTTCTAATATACACAAATTTTGAATTTTATATACTATGGCGAAAGAAAATTTTAATACATTTATATAAAATGGACTTTTGTATATCAGATCATTGACCTTTGCCCAAATAAATTTTGGATGAAAATGCATTTCAAATATAATAAAAGCACTCCTAATCATTGACCGGTGGGACAAATGCACTCCTAAGCCTTTATCCACTAGCATACACATACAAGTACAACTAGCGTATTTCCATAATTTCTCCGCACGTATAGCCATTAAAAAGCCAAGGAGCACGATTTGGTCGGACAGAAAATCCTTGTACGTAGCCAACAATTACAAGAAAACCATCCGGACATCTTTGAATCACTTTTTATTTTACACACAAGAGTTTAATTTATACACCAACCAACAAATAGTTGATCGTAGGAGTACTCTACTTGGTCCCTTTAAGTAGTCTCATGTTCGGACCTTATAAATAAAAAATATATGTTTGGAAGAAGAGAATCTCACTAAAAGTGATTAGTTAAGTTTTTCGACGGAAATTAGTCATCAACAAACCTGATGGATACTTGTGATAACAAAAAAATAAAAGAGTTTAATATATAAGATTGAATGATAGTGTAATTTTAACTGCATTCGAATATTTTTACAGTTTTCTTAAACAGTCTTTGAAAACAAGAATAATTATTTCTCCCAAGTAAAACGGGACCAAATCAACCAACCATGATGGTGAACCATTGACAACAGAATTTAATACATGAACATGTACACAACATGAAAGAACTTTATTTGAGGTTGTTTCCACTGGTCATCCCACGACAGACCAGAATCTGAACCAGAAGCAATGAACACATGTTAACACCAACACTTGATGGCATAGTTCACGAGGGTTTCCTATGCAACAAGGGGTCACTGGTGACTTGTGGCTCAAAGTCTGGTTTCACATAGTGGGCGAGTGTGTCGGCATATAAATCATACCGTGAAGTCATTCTGAAACCCCACTTGTCTTTCACCTGCCTGCACAGGTTAAGATCCATGTCTGTTACTAACAAGCCGTCTCTGTTGCGAGATAGTGACGGCGTGCATGATGCATCAGGTGCTGAAACATAACTGGATCCATAGAAGTGCCCGAAATCTGCGTGTGCCGGCTTTCCATCGCCAGAAGTAAATTGATTGGGGAATGTCTCAGTTCCAACACGGTTGATTGAAGCAACAAAGTAACTATTAGCTATTGCAGCATTACGTGCCTGTGAAACAAAAACACTTTCAAGTTTCAAGCCATATGTATAATGTTGATATTTTTTAAAATCTGTCTGTTTATAAATTTAGTTAGTACAGGTTAAGCAGAAAGAATAACACATGCCAATAATTCCCTTGGATTTAACTCCTAATGTGGGTGCATTTTAGAGTGTAAGGTGCAAAGTGATAATTGTTGACTAGGAAATCAATAGTTGAGATTGTGATAAAATATATATACATGTATAACAAATTATGAAGTTGTTAAAATATCCAACCACTAATTGGACTTCCCACTCTACCCTCTTCAGTAAAGTCCAATTTCCTTTAGTCACTTATGAACTAATTTCATGCTAAATATCAACCTTGCTTTAGCATCAAATTATGGTTGAAAGTTCTATATAGCCATCATGAAAGAGCCTTATATTCAATATAAGAACCAGAAACAATAATTAGTCAAAAAGAATTTAGCATGTGTTTGTAAATATAAAGCGACTGACCTCTATTGGCCACATTGGTTCACTTAGTTCACCAACAGTGGCAGAAGGGTTGAAAACAATCTCTGCACCATTCAAGCCAAAGGCTAACCAATTTAAAGGATGGTGCCTACCATAACATATATTAATGGCAATCTTTCCAAATGCTGTTTCAAATACAGGGTGGCCAGTGTTTCCTTCCATATAATATGTGCTCTCGTTGAAGTCTCCAACTCTTGGTATATGGTTCTGCCAAATGTTATGTGTTCATGAGATTGGTAAAAGGGAAGCTATTTGGCATTAAAATTAGAAGCAGAGAGCTTAGGCAATTACCTTCCTGTGTTTCCCAATTATGTTGCCGTGATTTCCAATTACAACGGCAGTGTTCCATATAACCTCTCCATGGTTAACATCCCTTTCAAGAATTGGACTTACAATCACCATGTTATATTTCAGTGCAAAGCTTTGCAAAAAGTTTGTTGATTCCCCATCAACAGGTTCAGCAAATTCACACCATCTCTTCTCTCTTGTGCAGAAGGCAAATGGCATCATCCATGCTTCCTGCAATGGAATTATATAAAAACATTTATGATTTTCACACAACTGTGTGAAATAAATTGGCAAATGATCATACACATGCAACCTACTTGCAAGCATAATACGTTGACTCCAGAAGAACCAGCAGCTTCAATTATTGGCTTTAGTTTCTCAAAGATAGCCTTCTTTTGGTCCGCAAAATGAGCAGTGGTTGGAAGGGCAATAGAGTTCTGAATCAAACCAACCCTCACTACCCGAGGTTCTCTTAATAGTTCCTTGTCAGCACAAAAGGAAAAGGCCTGAAATCAACCAGATTCAAATTCACTATATCAACCAGAGACATAGCACAAATAAATGTAAGAATTTCTATACAGAAGAAAGATGCTGTGGTTAATCAATGAACTAAACTAAAATCATATCATTTAACCAATAGGAGTTAATAGATTCCAACAATGATTCAACAGATAACAGCCAGACAAGAAAAGAAAGATTAGCTGTTCCCCTGCTCATAATCCAGATAGCGTAACTTTGTAAAATGTTTAATGCTAGTACATCCAAGAAACCAATTTTTCTCTCGTATACGTATTCCATAGAACCATATGTGAAAAATCACCAAGAGCAAATTACAGTTTCATTTCACAAAGATATGCACAACGTTTTAACAGAGGGGAACAAAAAAATCATGATCTAGAAGGCATAGTACAGACATTCTTGAGGTGCCTAGACATTTGCTTCAGAAACATACTTTCTGAATTTAAACACAAATTCCATGATCAAGAAAGTTCACTTCAACTTTTTTGGGTGAAAATAACCACCCTTTTTCAAAAGCTCTTTCAAGAATTTCTCAAAAGTAAAAATCAATTATTTCTTCAGAAAAAAGTTTAACACAGGACAAATACATTTAAGCCAAGTACATTGAAAAAAAAAAAAGAGTTAAACACAACACAAGTACTACATAAGCCAAATACATTAAAAAAAAAAAAAAAAAAGTTCAACACAACACAAGTACACAACACAAGAAAAATTCATATAGTGAAAAGTGGATTGAATCATACCTGGAGATCAAAACCATGTTCCACAGAGAGGGAAGTTGCAGATTCTGGGAGAGAAACTGCTTCAAGTGCTTTTCCACAATTAAGCCCAGTAAGCAAACGGCTGACTTCCTGCAACACGGTACTATCAGTGAGCCATCAGCAAAAAGTGTCAATTTAATATTTGATTCATGCAAGCACCAACTCAACTCATCAATCCAATTAAAGAAGAAAGACACATGGTCCATTTTCAGTAAAGCTTGAATAGCTTTCAAGATGATGTTGGAAATGTAAAATTTACTTGAATCATTTACAAATGAAAAAATCCCCAGCCAAATACATTTGTTTTTGTAGCCGCTGTAATTAGGATCTTTGGTTCTCCTGAGACGCGAAATATCCCATAAGCTTCAGTCCAACTATGGGACTAATCTTTGGCTCAGAGCTTAATCGCAGTTGCCAACTACGTCCATCGGCAAAATTTAAAAACTTGTTATAATGTTCAATTCCTTCTTACAGAGGCCTAGGAAAGTTGTTGGAATCCAAACGAATAAAAAAAGTCAGAATACCACTTGAAACAAAAAGGAAACCAGATCCCTTGAAAGTTGCATGTGGAGAGTAAAACACACAAATCCATGACATGAATCAAAAAATAAATAAAAAGTGAAATACAAAGTTAACTATTGGCATGATGAATATGGCATCAGTGAGGTGATGAAAGTGGGTACCTGGAAGTGATGGGGATTAAGATTATCCTTGAGAAGACGGTGAAGAGAATCGTAGCCACAGATAGAGGCCGTGGTTTTTTCCTTTTCTTCTCCGTTTTGTGGCTTCTCCATCTCCCACCTTCTTCACTCTCAATCAGATGACGCTGGAATGATATGATAACGATGATATTTTAATGTATGCTGAATTGAATAGAATCACGTATTCTATTCACATGTTTTGTTTCGTTTCGTTGCGTGCTCTTTTGAAATGGAACCATTATATAAGTAATAATAGTAAATCACAAAGTGATTGTCGTATCTGGATTCAATGCCAACAAACACACGATGTCCTAAATAAATAAATAATATTAACAGTTATTGCAACTTTGCAAGTTATCTATGTCTCCTACGTGCAAGGTTCTCACCAAAAAAAAATCCATGTGCAAGGTTTTTCTTCAAAACAAAAAGGGTAAATATACATTTGGTCTTTGAATTTGTTAGGCGCCGCTGACAGTTAGTATTTATTTATGAAAATTTTAAATTTTATTTTTGAATATATAAAAAGTGCAACAAATTCATCTTCCTATTAAATTCTTTACGTTAAGTCAAACTCTCCTGTATATCTGACACCTTAAGATTATGATATGTCATTTGCATGATTATCACGTGACGTGTCATCTACATAGTTGTCATAGATCAAAAAATTGACTTTTCAATATGACCTATGAAGTTAACATCTCGTTATCATTTTAATTCTCGATTTAACAACTTATTGACTTTTTGACCCCTAAACTTAACAAATAATTACATTTTAATCCTTGAAAGTACTTTCAAATTTTCAATTAAGTTTCATGTTGCATGAATTATTAACATAGAAATTACCATATTTTCTCATTTTTATTGTTTATGTAATTCTACCATTTAAATTATAGTATAAATATGAAACTAATTTATATGTAATGTGATTGTGTGAGACTTGATTAAAAATTCAAAAATACTTTTAAGGACCAAAAAGACATTATGTAGTTTAGTTAAAGGACAATAAATGGTTAAGTTCAAAGACTAAAATGGCATCAATTTGTTAAGTTCAAATATCAATTTGAAAAATCAACTTTTTGACATGTGGCAACCACATGGATAACATATGACAACCACATAGTGGACACGTGAAAACTGTCAACTGCCACATCATCACCTTAAGTGCCACGTAAGGCACATTCATTTGAGTTAATGGAAAAAACTAACAGTAGGACTAATTTGTAATTCCTATAATGATGAATAAAAGTGCAATTAAAATTCTTGGGGAGTTATACATTTGTGTATTGATAAGACTGTTCTCTATTTCTTGAAGCTTGATCTCTTCCCCCGAATAAACCATATAGTCAAGGGCATGAATCATAATAGAAGAGCTTGTGCCACTCATTAGTAAATATTTTTAGTAGCCTTTTTTAACATAAAGCAATGATGAATGGGACAGAGTTGCTATAATCAATAGCTTCACCTACTTTATGTATTGGAGCATAGGTGGCAGCAGGAACAAAACCTAATTTAGTAAATTAAGTTTTATTTTAATAGAATAAATAACTAATTTAGTCCCTAAATTTGTATCTATATGTCATTTTAATTCCTAATTAAAACTAAAGAAAGCTCAATAATAAATTCCTAAAAAACTATTAAGATTTCATTTAAGTCCTTATAATTAATATTTTTTCTTCTCATTTTTTTTTCTTAAACTTACGTTACTATTATCACTTGTGTTCTTAGACTAGAGACAAAAAAATAAAAATGATTAATTTTAAGGACTTAAACTAAACTTTAGAAATTTTTACACATTTATTTGTTTTTCTTAGTATCAAGGACTAAAGTGATACAATTTAGGGATTAAATTGATTATCTATTCATTTTAATACAATTAACTAAAAAAATGGGCCACAACCCATGTCTCCCTCCCTATAGTTTTGCATTGTTGAGTACCCTATCATTAAGACCAGCACTCCGATGTACTTCTTCATTATCGTCACTTGCGTAATCGAAAGAGATCAAGTTTATATGTTTTATGTTATCACAAGCCTTAGAGAGACTCTATTACTCAATTGGCAAGTGAACAGAATCGTGCAAGTAGTAAATTTATTGTAAAATTGAGTGTCATGCCCACAAGGATTTCGTTTGTGCAAAATAGCTTTATGCAATCAAATTCTAAGCAACCGAAATTAAGTGGTTTTTGAAACTAAAGTGTAGAAACTAAAAGTAACATAAAATCAACAAGCATTAAATAATAAGTCAAAACAAGGCACAACTACAAAAGCAAAAACACATACACTTAGAAGGCAAAAACAGAGAAAGTGTAGAATATGTGAAGTTGTTGGGTGCTTGGCCTTACTAAACCACTCTTGATGCAATAATGATGATATTTGACTACTCAATACTTATTCAAGTGTTACCCCAATCCACAAAAATACCCTAATCAAGATTCTTCTAGTAGAAGGGCCTAAATCACTTAGCTTAACTCCTAATTCCTTAGCAAGTTAAACAAGTAACTTGGATTAAAGCAAGGATTAAAATAGTGCTAATAAATGTCATTCTATCCCTATACATGAGTTTATTAAAAGCTATTTTCACACTATATAGACATGAGAGACGTGAGTTTATATAGTGTGATAACATAATGACTCTCACACTATATAAATATGCATATGGGAGATCAAACCATAATAAAACAATAATAAAAAGAAAGTAAGCAATAACACTAAAAATAACATTGAATAAATAGTAAAGATAATTATATCAAAATGTTTAGTGCACCAAGCCTCAAACAATGGGTGATTTAACCTTTCATTGTCATAAGAGGCCCAACAACATGGGAAAATACAAGAGTTGAAGGAGAACAAATGGTGAAGAACAAGGAAGAAGCCTAGAGTCTGTGTTTTTGTTCCTCATTGTGCCTTAAGCTAATTCTTCTTGATCCCAAGGGAATGTCCCTTTTATATTGGGGCCAAGACCCTTATCTTGTCACTTCAGAGGACGTAATACTCGTTGGGTGAGTTGTGAAGATGATCTGGACTTTCTTCCTCTATTTTGAAGTTGCCATGTGTCCTTTTCAGAACGACCTCACTCGCTGGGCAAGCATGGCTCGCTGGGCGAGTCTTCATTGTTGTGACTACTTCCTCTTCTACTCTTGGTGCTCCAAAAATCATAAAAAAACACAACTAAAAGAAAAAGCTCAATTTTATTTACAGGCCTAAAGTTCTTTAAGGCACTAAATTCTAACTAATTGAGGCTAAACTAAACAAAAGTTAAGGAAAAAATAAATAATTATTATGTTAAATGTAATTAAAATATAATTATGTGCAACAATTATCAAATTCATTGAAGGTGGAGGTGTAATGGAGGATGGTTGACATCATGATAAAGTGTTTTATGGGAGTGCAGAAGGCGGACTCTAAGATAACATTTAGGGAGATATAAGGTTGGTTGAGCGGTTAAGAAAAAAGGGAAGAATGTGACGCCTTTGTTTATTGACATCTCGATGGCTCAGACTCTACGACGTTTCACACGGTGACAATTTATTTAACTTCTTTGTTGGTCAGAATCCTTCATTGATCAGAACCCTCTGTAAGCAATCCTTTTTGAGATCTCGACAATCTGTTTTGGCTACTATCAGTATTAGTGATTGTTCCCACAAATCAATACGAGACTTTTTCAGCGTGTTTCTCCTCACTCACGCTTTATTGGAAACTTTCTAGAAGGTCACCATCCCATAACAATTCCAAGCTAAATATACTTAAGTGTGAAGTTATTAAGTGTAGGTTACCGAAAAAGTAGATGCATCTTATTGGTATAGGTAATACCAATTAATTGTTTTAAGTTATCATTAATTGTATAATTTCATACATGCACAATCTATGGATCTCTCTCATTGTGGTGTGATTCGCACGGAATATTACAAAGAAGAAAAAGGTCACGGGTTGAATTTCTCCTGGTAATAAAAAAAAAACTAACAAACTAATAATTTACCCATAAAAAAGGCATTTAACGAATTTTGCTTTCTGCCTTTCTTTACAAATCCATATAACTCTCATTTTTGCTTTTAGAGAGTAAATTTTGGAAAGCGTCATTTCAATTTTGGAAAATAGTTTTTAGAAAGCGTTGTAATACTTTTGAAAATTAGTTTCTAGAAGTATTAAAATTTTACTAATACTTTCTGAAATTTAGTTTATAGAATAAGAGTGATTTTGAGAGGAAAAATTATATAAAAAAGATGCATTTAGCCATTGCCTTTCTAAGTAAAAAGTATATTTTCAGTGGAGATTTTGTTATTTTCAAACCTTTTTTTTTTATAGGTTCACAACTTCATATCCTAATTTTTAAAATCATTTTAGGTAAATATTATTGTGTTATAAGAATATTGATTAAAAATTTATAATAAAAATATTTTTATTTAGAGAAGAAAAATTGTGTTATTTATGATTTTTTATGTTTTTTTTTATAATTTACACAATAAATATATATTTTTAATTTTTTAACCAAGAAAGATACTAATTATTAATTTTTTTTGAAAAAATTATCTTGACGAAAGTATTAAGGTGCAAATTAAAAAAAAGGTGTCAGAATAAGAAAGCATTTGTAAGAGAGGGTTAATTCCAATGTTTCAACCGCCACGTGTTGTTCCCACTGGAATGCAAACTCAGCCACAGATATCGAAGCAGAGAAAAAAGCAAAAGCAAAAGCAAATGCGAGAAAATAAATCAGATTCCCGTTCGCGTTCACCACCCTCACCTCGTGTTGCCTTCGATAACCAGCGTTCGTCGATATTATGTCTCCAAACGGCGACGTAGCGGAACAGAACGAGGCCACCACGACGACGTCTTCGTCGAGCACAATAAGAAACAGAGCAGACCCGCTCCTGGTAGCGTGCAGGTGCTTCAGCTTCCTCACCTCTCTCGCCTCCATTCTCTGCATCGCCGTCAACGTCCTCTCCGCCGTCCGTTCCTTCAAACACGCATCTGACGTAACACCTCTCTCTCTCTCTCTCTCTCTCTATAAATCTTCAATCTCCGCTTATCACTTTCCGTTACCGTCTAATTTGAGTTGGTTTCAGATTTTCGACGGCATATTCCGGTGTTACGCGGTCCTCGTGGCGGCTTTCGTGGTCCTCGCCGAGACCGAATGGAGCTTCATCTTAAAGTTCTCCAAGGTTCCGTTTTCGCTTAGTTATTACTGCCTCCGTTCCTAAATAAATATAAGACTCTTTTAACCCTCGTGCTGTTTCGCATGCTCCTTTATGATATAATTGAATGGTCCTTTTACAGGTTTTGGAGTATTGGGCTGCCAGGGGTATGCTGCAGATCTTGTACGCGTTCCTTTCGATTTACTCTAAATTAGATGATGCTTACTTCCACTACGTTCTAATTTAACTTACCTGTTAAATCATGTGATCTCATAATCATATGATAAAAAAAAATGTTAATAGTGCGTTCCTAGCATATGATAAAAAAAATGTAACTAATAGTAAACACACCTTATTAAGTGCATGTTTGGATCAGCGTTGACAAAATTGATTTTGAATAGAGTTGATTTTGTAAAATTGATTTGGTTTAAATTGATTTTGAAGTAGTGTGATTTATGTTTGGATGTTTTTATTATAAAATCAAGTTTGGTGTAAAATTTAGTATAAAATTTAGGTGGAGGGAATGTGGCCTCGGTCTAAGGCAGAAAGTTTCTGAGCTCAAATAATGCTTAAAAAATGTATTTTGATTTACCATACCCAAGGAAACAAGTAGGGGTTCAAGTGACATGTTAGATGCGAGACCTTATCTTGATCCACATAACCAACTCCTTGGTGTTATTATAGTGTGTTTGGGTAGCTACCAGAATCAACTCTGGCTTCCAAAATCATAGTGAAAATTTGAAAAAGTGTAAGCAACTATTTGTTGCTTTGGCTTTCAACATGGAATTGGAATTGATTATGTGAAATTGAATCTAATCTAAACACACTATCAATGCTTTTTTTTCTTTCTTTTCTTAACTGGAGCTCTTGGTCAATGGTTAGCAAAATCAGTTTTAATATTAGATGTTTAGTTGTAAAGTTCAAACAGCAATAGTGTTAGCTACTTAGTTTAATTGCATGTTGTAGGGTATAGGCTTTGCTGATCAAAAAAAAAAAAAAATGTTGTAGGGTATAGGGAAGCAATGGCCACTAGTAAGTAAATGTTAGTAGTGCGTTGTTAATTGGGATTGGGAACTAGTTTTAGAATAAAACGAAATATTGTGAAAGTAAATACTACTTAGTATGGTTTTTGTTTTCTTCATGATACATAAACTTTGTGGTTTAGTTTCTCAATGGTGTTTTTTGTGGTACAGTGCTGCGGTCATGACAAGGGCATTTCCTGACTATATTGGAGACCGAAGGGACCTTTTTCTTCTTCAGAGCATAGCGAGTTATTTGCTACTTGCCTGTGGCGTTGTTTATGTTGTTTCAGTAAGTTCATTGAAGAGAACAAACTATTTAGTCATATAATGTCTTTATTACTTCAATTTAAATGCTATGTATAAAAAGGTATTATTCATAGTTATAGGTAATAACAATTCAACACAAATTGATTTTTGTTTTCATTCTTTATGCAAGTATATTAACTTTAAAATTTATAATTTTTCTGTCGACTTGGCAAAATAATGGGTAGTTAATACAGTATTATCAGAGTGAGGTCAAATGACTTAAACGATTCGTTTTCTTTCTATTTCCTTTTTCCTGAATACTTTTCATCCTAGGATATCTTGCAGTTGCATATAATGTTCTATTGCCGAAAAATCTTGGTATTTTATTTCAGTTCTCAGTTCCCACTGTCCATGTTTGATATGCATTTTGTTGGACACAGTTAAAATTATTTTCTAATAGATTATTCTCACACTTTACTCTCTTTTTTCCCAATGATTTTCCTCAATGAATTTTCTAATAATGATTTTCTACTTGGAATTGGGTATTGAAAGACAAGCTGGCATTAATTTTGCTTTCATTGTATTAATTTCTTCTATCCTCAATGAAGGGTATCCTGTGCATTGGTTTTCTTAAACGTGCCCGCCAGAAGCAAGAGATTACAAGAGAGCAAGCAACCAAGGATCTGGAGGTATGCTGCTATGTTCAAATGTTATGATTTAATCTGATTCATGTCTATTATTTGTGGTTCCTTAGTTGCAATGACATAATGAAGATCTAATTTTGACATCATGCTTGATCTTAATAACATGCTTTGCATGATTAAATGCTATAGAGATCTTAGATTTTCTTTTGATATATCAATCACTGGTAATTGAAGATGGAATAATATTATCAGTGTGAATCAGATGTTGGTATTTTCAAATTCTGGAAGGCTGTGAACAGTTACTGTATGAATTGAAAAATGTAAAGGACTGCCTAACTCAAAACTGAAGTTTTAAAATAAATAATGCATAAGAGGTTTTCATCTTGTCATCTTAGATTGTTGTAGTCATATTGCAATAGTGCTCCTCTTCCTTTTCATGTCCATCATCATTGGTGAAGATTGGGTACAAAGATCTATAGCATGGGCTTGTTTTCAATATTAACTGAGAGGATTAAGACTCTTATATCTCTCAGCAACTTCTTATCTCCAGCTGATCTTGTCTACAATACATTTTTTTTTAATCAAGAAAACCTGCTTTATTTACTTGCTTTTATGGACTCATCCAGGAGTTGGAACGCCGCAGAGAGGAGCTTGAACAACTACTACTTGCTGATAGAGTTTAAAACATTTTGAACGTAGTGGTGAAATTAATCTGTAGCGAAGATAAGTCTACTGCAAGCCTATGAATCTCTGTTTATGTTAGACTGTTAGTATTGCTTACAAAATTGCTTGTTCATTCTTTGTAACTATTGGGTTATGTTCTTAGATGTAGTGTAAGCCATTAAAGGTAGGCTATTTGGCCTATTGTTTGTAAATATATAAAGCAATATTTAAAATTGTCTCAGATTTTATAGGGGCTTGAATTCAATTATAACTGACGGTATATAATTAACTCTTCAGTTTGTAAGAGCAGTTTCTGTTGTAAAAGTTAAATTTTGATTCTGTGATTGGTTCAAGGTATTTTGAACGTAGATCATATTAATTCACTAATGTTACATTTAAGGATCATATCAGAACTGATAGTATTTTGTGTTGAACGTTGTCATTATCATCCAGGTTTTTGTTCTTAGTGTCCTGGAGAACCTATTCACTGAATAAGTAAGAAACTAATATCTCAATTATTGATCAAGCTCTAAAGTCAAGGTGGTTCTTCCCAACAATTTTTTTCTTTCATACGCGTGAATCTCAACATTGAACTCAAGACAGGAAAAACTCTTAAAAACGGTCTTCAATTTAATTCAAGAACAATTGCATCTTGCATTTTCTTTTTAATAACTTTATCCTTGGCTATTGTACGAGGGAAAAGTGCGATGTGTCAATAAGAGAAAAAAGTGGAGTTCTACCTTCAGGAAAATCATTGGAAAATTTCAATCATGTCCTATAGATAATCATCTATGGGTAATGTTGAAATCTCACATCAACAAGATATATGATCAATATAGTCCTTATATGGTTTGTGCAATTATTATCTGACAAGCCAATTTTGTGAGTTTGAGTTTTGTGAGTTTGAGTTAAGCTCTATACCAAATCCTAAGATAAAAGCATGCATCTTTATTTGTGCACTTTTACAGTAAACCAAATTATCTGAATTTGTTTACTCAGTTGAAATCTAAATTCTCAACTTCAACATTATATCTTATGTATCATATTTGGCTTCTCGTAGTACTATGTAAGCTATTTCTATTTGCTTTGTTAGCATTGAGATTCTTATTATAGTAGATATACCTTTAACTTTCATATTAAAAATGCTCCAGGTACACTTTAGTTTTCCTCCTGGGAATTGGGAGTAATAGAGGCAACATATTTAAAATCGTCAATCGATGTGGTTCTGAATGAAATGCAGAGAGAGAAACTTCAGTAGGATATTCAATTTCAGCATCATCGTTGAGAGTATTACTTGGGCCTTTTCGGTTTGTTCTTCTTTGATGCATCCCTGTTTTGAGAAAATTTTGTGAGGCCGTCTCTGAATGCTCCAAGATTTACCCCATTTCTAACCAAAATGCTTGTTACTCCTAGTTCTGAGGCCTGTGATTGCCACCATAAATCATGTTACATATATATAATAAATTGATAATCCTTCTTCTAACCAAACAGGGAAAATTCACACTCATAATTCTATGTAATCCAACCATTCAATTAAGGACTCAGTTGAAAATGTGAAGCAATAATTGGCAAGAAAATTTAAGAAAATTAAAATAAAAAATCTACAGGCGCACACTTAATTACCCCCGGGATGTTATTATTATCATCGTCAAAGAAGAGCATAGAGTTATAGGGGACCCCAGTCTTTGAATGAATTCTCTGAAAATGCTCAGTTTTGTCCTTCCAGGTGTAAAATATTTCCTGAACAATCAGAAAGAATAATTAAATTTGGTCAACACGTTAATCTGATTGCAATCATTACGTTAATCTGATTGCAATCATTTGCCGTAAAAGAGTATGTAAATATTTCATCCGCAAAATTCAACACAGGAACTTTGAATGATTTTAAGACAATCACAGGGTTGTCGTTTCTTACTGCCCTGCAATATATTCTATTTATCTTGATATTCATATCTCTCCTACGGTAAGTTTGGCTATTCTGTTTTGGCACAAATTTAACATCTCGCTCGAGTTTCCTTTTAGGCTTTGGCTTATCTTTCAAAATAGATTTGCAACTAAGGTATAGCATTACTTTCAATTAAAAAATGGTAAGTTATTTTTTTAATTGGAATTTAATATTAAGAATAAGAAGTTATTGGAATTAAAATCCTATTCAATGAAAAGTACTTTGGAGATGGTCTCATTATGAAATAAAATTTGCTGATATTTAAAACCAAGACTCGAGACATTTTTCTTCTTCTTATATACGAAACTGAATCCAGTATATTTTACTTGTCGCAATATTCATTAGTCAATCTCCTTTTAATGCAACAGAAGGGTAAAAACATGGCACGACCCAACCACTACATGAAACAAAACCAGTGTTTTTTTTTTTCTTCATAAAAAGAGTAAAGAAAGAAAGAGTGTGATTGAGCAACATAACAGACCTCGGCAGCAAACATTGTCCTGATGCTGAGTTTGTCAAGATACGTTGTTGCGATGTTGGGAGTTGGCGACTTAGAAGCAATGGCAACATCAATCCTCTCCTGTTTGAGTGCATGCAATATCCCTCTTGAATGTGGAAATAGAGAAGGCGTGTCGTGCTTCGACCGGCACTCACTGAAATATTAATCAAACTCGCTTCTTCATCAGATGCTAAAATTATCTTATCAAGCAGCATAGTATTATGAACATAGACTAAATTATTATTATGAGATTGGTAAAGCACTCCAGTTATAAGGTTAATTTAATAGTTGAAGAAAGAAAGAAAAAAAAAAGTTGTGTGAATTCGAATATCTTCTACTAATAAAAATTAACTACTAAGAGCATCTTCAACGGATGTTTCATCTTTGTTTATATAAATACTTAATTCATTTTTACCAATTAAAGAAGCATTAGAGACATTTTTGTGTAAAGTTTTTAATCTGTGTGACATTGTAAGACTTATAAATTTAAGATAAGAAACTCATTTAAACAATCATCATGCATCTAAATTGCTTGAACATTTGCCGATAAAAAAATTTTAGTGAAGTAGTAAATCATTGGATAAATATCCATTTTGGTCCTTGAAAGAGGAAGAGGGAGAGAGTAACATATGAATCTGAATCATGAAAGATGAAAAATTCAAATTTAGTCTTTGAAGATGAAATATCAATTACCAGTCGTATTTCTTGTACATTCATAAACTAAATTTGATTTTTTCATTTTTCGGGTATCAAAATAGGTATCTATCCTAAAAAAGTGAATGATGTATGTACCAGTAGAAAGGCCAGAGAGTGTAATCGAGATCGAAAACGACGAGCCTTGGGAGCACTGAAAATACTCCCATTATTTGCAGTGCCTCCGCCTTCACCCGTTCCACGTCCTCCATTGTTGCCTCTCCAACTGGATGATGGGTTAATGGTTCTTTTATATTCTTCCAATGAAATCATATCATCATTTTATTTATTTGTATTTTGATTGAACAGGGTTTTTTCTAAATTAATTAAAATTTCTCCGACCCGATATAACCGGTTCGGACAAGTGGTTTGACCCGAATTATTGGATAATAAACGCAAGGTTTTTGTTTACATTTCTACAGGCTCGGGTGCCTCCTGTCACGTGCGTGTGTTACTGGGTTCTCTTGATCAAGGTAACGCTCACTAACACAGTAACACTATTTCTTCTTTTTCTTCTCATATTCATTGCCATGGCTACCAACCACAACACAATCTCTGAACTTCAACGCACTACAATTTTTGGCCATTTCATTTGACCCCCATTTTTTCTTTTTGGGTATTGACGTTAGTGTTGTGATATACTTTTAAATTCAATGGAGGTTGGATATACATATACCCTTAGGAGCCTTTTAGGGTAAGTATAATTACTTGTTTCTTTGCATGTAATTATTGTTTTTCAATTGGTGGCTTTTGTTTGTTTTCTTGTAATTGTTGAATGCCTCGGGAGTACTGTTTATAAACTATTATTCACTTCCGACATATTGTTTCGTTTATTATGCTGGCAGTTTCTAAAAGTTCTTATATGTAAGTGTACTTTTAAACTAGCAACTATGTTTGTAATTGCTTATGTGTTGCCCATTTTTTGTTCTGCTCATCCTCATAATATGCATTTTAGCTTGAGAAAAACAAATGGAAACATCTCAACGTCTGTTTTCACAATATAATCTTGATACAGTGGTGGGCTTAGAACATTATAGAATGTACATTGATGTTGCTAACTTGAAACCTCACCACCTGTAAACATGATCCCTCCTTATTATCCTCTGGTTATACTCATAGTACTGATCTAGGGCTGTTACAAGTTACAACAGTCCTCTTGAAGCCTCGCCATAAATCTTCTGAAGTGTAGAAACCTGCAAAAATCTCCTAAATTTTGCAGCTATCATGATAAAAGTACAAGATGATAGCACAATTTAGATCACTGCCTATGAGAATCTTTTCTTCTTGTAGAATGCCTTGAAACAACCCCTCTAAATCCTCCCAAAGCTTTTCTTTCAAAAGTGTTTCTGATCCTAGTTGTGTATAAGCCATAAGCATTGATGATATTGATAGTTTTGTGTGTAACCAATAAGTTTTAAGGATAAGATCTTTTTCTCCATTTAACATCCATCATATTTTTCTTCCATTTCTTGCCTATGATAATACCTGTTCCATTCTTTCCTCTAACTTTATCGGTGAACCGAAGTTTAAATCCTGTATTGTCTCGCTCCTTAGCTTTTTCTCCAACCTATTCAGTTTCTTGAAGACACATTATGTTAATCCTTCTCCTTCTTGTGGTGTTCACCACCTCTAAAGACTTACTCATCAAAGTATCTATATTCCAAGTACTCTAAACCTAATCAAGCTCTCCTGGACTTGCTTCTTTACTTACATTCATCCAGAAAATATGAGGAACTTTGCTCATTTAACACTACATTTGGACGTTGATAGGCCCCATACAGTGGCTCTAGCTCATTTAAAACTATATTCGAGCCATAGAGCATGTGCCTTCCAAGTAATGACTTAGTATTAGTAAGTATCCATCAGGAGTGATCCATATTTGGGCTTTTGGCAAGTTTTACATTGGTTGTCGAGGAGCCTAACACAATCCTCCATCATTACCTGGGCTTGGGAATGACTATGAGCCCTAGGCAGAGTTAGTGTAACACATATATATCAATTAAAATAAAAGCTCGTGTGACATATTAGTAATTAAAAAAATATGCAGATATTTGTTTAGGTCTGGCCCCTTAGAAGTTCCGCGCCATTCTCTACATACATGAATATCATTTATATGCAATTGCCTCGTTTAATAAACATCTCATTTGTGAATACAATTTAAGAGGTCTGTGACTGCCAATTACAACCCCCTTGGTATTATGCCGTTAAACTAATCCAATATATTCTAGTTTTAAGTTTAACTCATGTTGATTTGTGGTCTAATGGATGATGCATTATATGAAGCTGTACATATAACTTCTCAAGACTTTGGACTTGTGCAGATTAGGAGCTTGAGAGCACTATAACTTCTTATTACATGGCTTGTCAAATGGGAACTACGACTCTGAACTGGAGATTATCAATTACAGAGAATGAAAGCTCTGAAAAGTCATGTATTGACCTTGCAACTTCCAGAATCCCCAGCTGTTGCTGTGAGCCAAATTTTAACGGGCTAACTCTAAAAGCTTGCATGAAATCTTCACCTTTTGCTCAGAGCTGGTAATTGAACTTATTCTAAAATTTTGTCCCTTGGTCCAAAATTATGGGGGAATTTTCATTAGATTACTTTTTGGCTTCACATATAATAATTCTTTGATCATGTGAGCAGAGAATGAAGCCTCAGTTAGGACAGTTGATTAAATTAAGAATGGCCTAATAATTACAGGTAGAAGAAGACCAAGAAAGACTTTAGATTTAGCTATTATTAGAATTGGTTTAGATTTAAATGGCTTCTATGAAAAATGAAAAATTGTTTTTTAACAGAATATAATGGCATTGTTTGATTTATATAGGTTGTAGATGACCTCACTTAGTGGGAAAAAAAACTTTGGTTATCACCGTTATGTATAAATCGTTGATATTATTTGTTAGCAACTCTTATGTTAAAAACCCGAAAATGGATCTCATGCATGCTTCCCATGGTGTAATTTTTTTTTCCCACCTAACCTAATTCATATATTATACTCTCTCCTTTGTTTCCAATAAAATACTTTTTTTTTTGCATGATATAGGTTGCTAGAAATAAGCATATGCCTTTACAAGTGTAATTGATCGCATTTTTAATTGACTGGACCTTTTGGGTGTTTCTCAATCTTACTATTAAGGTAATAAAATGCCGATTTTATATCGATGCAATATCAAATGTTTTTCATTACCTTGCTTCAGTTTCCTGGGAAGAAGAGCTGGGTGGAAAATAGCTTTTGCATTGAACACAGGTGGAGTGTCTGGAAATGGTGACCAACAAAGCTTCAACGAAGCCAGTTCCAATCTCGGTGGTACTCGATTGGGTAGGATATTCACTGCAGGTGGCAGACAACTTCTAGAAAAGCTGAACTCAGCTAGAAAGAAAATCCCTTTGAAAGTATTCCTGCTACTTTTGGGTTTCTACACGGCAAATGCACTAGCTACAATCCTTGGGCAAACCGGTGATTGGGATGTTCTGGTTGCTGGTGTTGTGGTGGCTGCAATTGAGGGGATTGGCATGCTATTATATAGAAAGCCGCCTACCGCGAGGACTGGGAGGTTGCAGTCTTTTCTAGTGCTGGTGAACTACTGGAAAGCTGGCATATGTTTAGGTCTCTTTGTAGATGCTTTTAAGTTGGGAAGCTAAGAACCCACAAAATCTTGTCCTTGTTTTGTCTTTTCAATTTTTTGTTGTATGTCATAAAACTCTGGTAAGCCATAATTTTGACCGTAGTCTTCTTCTATTGCTACCTTATAGTTATATACTAATGGTGTACATGCAATTGTAGTATGTGAATAGTATATATGGTGATTGCTTAACGACTTTATGACTCTGTGCACACTGCACAGTGCACCATTTTGCATGTGCTTGGTGAAGGAGAAACTGTTATATTAATTGGTTTGTACATTTGTACTGGTGGTCTGAGTTTCACTGTTTAAGAGGGAAAGAATTTATTGGGAGTCACTGGAGCTACTAAAATTATACTAATGCAGGGTTGTATATACAAAGTAGTATAGGTAGTGTCTCTATTTGTTCTTAATATATGTCAGCAGATGCTATTGATTCATTGAAGTAGTGCTGGTAAGTTGTATGCAATGTGAATTCAGAGTACGGAATTTTAGGACAATTCCTGGTGACCTGATTGGAAACTAGAATAAAAATGAAGACCGCATGATGACTTTGCTAAACTTTAATCAGTTATATAATTGAACATGTTTTTTTGTACAAAAATATTATGTTAATAAAGCTCTTACTATCAATTTTCAATGAATAAATAGACAAGTGACTAATCTGTGATTTTAAAACCAATAAGCTTGATATATAAAATCTATATGGTTTAAATGTATAATGTATCCCTAGACTTCTTGGAAGGCAAATTATACTCACATTACAGTCTTATTTTTACCATGATCTAACCGTATGTCACAATCACATTCTTTTAGCTAATATGCTGAAAAATGGATTTAAAGATGGAAGGAAAATGATCACAACAATTATATTGACTAATAAACAATTCGTCTGAATTAAAGAATCAGTCATAAATGGTACATAGAAATTTTCCATCGAGCAAAAGGAGCAAGGATGTGTTCTCTTCCCATTCAATCATCTAAAAACACCAGCATATGAAATAAAATAAAAAATAAAGTAAAGCTTTGCTTTCAAATCTTGGGCATGTTTATATAATTTCAAGCAATCTCATTCTTCAGTTGCAGCACTTGCAGCACTCAAGTCCACCGAAAGATCAAGAACCTAAAACAAATGAAGAAGATGATGTTATGATCATGAAAAAAAATACAGACTTTATTTCCTTTCCTCCCCTTTGATATGATATTCTAATTATGTAACATTATATTTGGACGCCCATAATTGTTTTCGTGCATGCAGATGCAGGAGTTCGAAGAAAATATGGAAAATCATCCTATTCAGATTCTCAGAAGATATAGAAATTCTATGCTACGCGGAGGTTGGAACTTGGAACAAATAGAGATGTACCTTTCCAGTGATCTTACTGTACAGCTCAACCACATCTTTTACTGTGGTTTCAAAGTGCGTGGTAGCATCATAGCTCTGCAAGGATTTAATTTCAGGTTATTTCAACTGATTTATAAAAATAACAAGGAAAGAAATTCCATTACATCGGCTGAATAACAAGTAGTGATAAGATTTCATGTTTATCTTGAAGGAAAACAGTTTTTTTTTTTTTTTTTTTTTTTTTTTTTAACACAAAATTAGAACAAAACTTAGATACTGTATTTCAGGTGTTGTTTGTGCTGTTTTTCGATCTCAATTGGAGTTTTAACTTGACAGTCTACGCGGTAAAGGTTACCATTAAAGGATTATGCATATTACCGAAATAAAACTCTAATTCTGATAGAATAGAAAAAACAGCACATAAGGTACTGTATCTAGTTTTCTTCAATTTTAAAATCATAGCCTACCTTAGGTTTCTAAATTGTGAACCTCACATAACATGAGATCTTAATTACTTTATATAAACCAATGGAGTATTTGATTCTTCTTTCTTACCACATATCCCGCCCCTATTCATTACTGATAGACTTTGGATATTTTACATCAAACAAATATGACAAGCAACTTTATAATGTATTGGTGTGCCAGTGCTCTCTATATATTTTTATAAGCATGCCAGATTGCCAGTGCCACTTCACAATGGTTAGGAAATAAGAAAACAACAAAAGAAAAATAAAATATGCATGTCAGAGATTCTACCCAATACTTACCGTAGAGATGAAACAACCATCAGCTTCATGATCATTGCAGGGTTCAAACCTGTCATAAATGTCATAGAATATTTCATCAACAGGTCCAAGAAGGTCAATACCAGGCTTCAATTCCACCTCAGGTTGGTCAGTCTCTGCTTCTGTTGTAACAAAAGCAATATATTTTCCTTTGGCCGCTACATTGTGAGCATAAGAGCAGCAGAAGAGATACCTGCAATAACAAGGGAAATGAGCAAACATAACCTATAAAGTTGGAAGAAAAATATTCACATGTAAGAGTTAGTTTGAATTCACTTCTCAACAAGTACTCTAGAAAATAAAATAAAATGAATAAAACTTGTTCCACAAGTTAAAATCAACTTATACACCTTGATTCTTTCAACTAACTTCTAAATAATTACTTGTATACGCAACAGAACTCTATGTTCTTGCCTTAAATAAATCTTAATAGAACAGTTTTACATAATTTCAAAGTCCATTCTTCTACTCTTTAATTTAAAAACTCCCAGAAGTTAGAAGCTAATCGAACTAGGCCTAAGTCCATTCTTCTACTCTTTAATTTCATTATTTCTAGGTCGTAAATTAACCAAATTAATGGATAACATAATGTATTGTTAGTAAATAACCTGAACATGACATTTTTTTAAGAGGGAAAGACAAATAATTTTTTGCAGGATTGTGAAACCCCTCACAGGAAATGGATATTCCTTTGTGCATTTGCTTACGGCTTGTTATTTTCATGTGTATATAGTAAAATGTGATAGTATTTCAGTAGATAAAGCAAACTTACATATCTGACTTGCGACCAAGCTGCTTCTGTGGCAGAATGACTTGTGCTGAGTGAGAGTCATTGGTGTCTGGAATAGGATGACTCATAATACATATTGCACGAGCAACCTTTCCAACCTTCTGAACCTGTTGGATGAATAAAATAGTGTCAGATGGAGTGAAGATCACACTCTGCTGCAATTCATGTTTTTAGACTTTAGACATTCATGTAACAGTAAACTATGATGTCCAATATCTAAATAGAACACTCAACCTTGCTCACAGTCCTTGTAACCAGAGAAATCTAACCTTATCAGACAGATATGATGGATCACACACAACTTTCTTGCATTTAGCTGTTTCTCCTTCTGAAGTCACACCGATGGCTTTCCCATTGTCGTCAAATTCTACCTGTGCACCATAAGATTAAATGTGAGGAGAAATATACAAGAAGAAACTTGAGAGTACCTTTACATATATTGGTTAAGGAGCATTTAATATACATTCTAATAAATGCTTATAATTACTTAAAAGGTAAGTATCAACATTTTTAAGCCTTTTTAATATGATTTTTTCATTACATACTTTCTACTTTTATTTCCTTAACTCATATTTTAAGAGTACTGATTGGCATTTTGCTCTGTATATCATAAATTCTTCTATTTATCAGGAATTGGAGCGCCACAAAATAAAGAGAATGATTAAGTTACAAGAATTGAAAGAGAGCAGAATAAATAGTAAGGACAAAATGAACTGCTTTAAAATAGCTCAAAAAAACAGTATGAGACAAGATAAAAATCAAAATCCAATTTAATTCTCTAGATACACGATACTGTTTCCTGCCACAAGTAATTATAATGCAATTTATTTCCTGAATATATAAGTATCTTCACAAACTTACCTTGCATTCTGGCTTGTTCAGCATGTAAGTTCCACCATACACAGCACTCAGACGTGCAAATGCCTTAAGGACATAAAAGAAACCAAAGTTAGTTCCTGAAGTTTACTAAGTTTAAAAGGGAAACAGATATAGAGAAACCTGAGGCAACTCTCCCAGTCCATATAGTGGATATATGTAAGGTGAACCTCCTTGAAAGCGTGCTAGGGATTCTGCATAAATCTGTATGAAACAAACAACAGATTACATGCTAATAAAGGTTAAGAAGTGATGTTATGTATGCAAAAAATCAATGTAATGAACTAAAATGCACAAGACAAAAATTTCGTGATTTCAATTAGTAATTTCATAAGCCATGCAACAAAATTGACCAAAGAGACAAGCTATTCTTATTAGATTTATAATTTAAAGAAAATTCCATCAATTTTATATGATTCTTCAAATTAACAGAGAAAACAATATATGCTAAATGGAGTTGTCGTTAGCATAATGCATTCAGGATTTAGTTTCGGGTACAAATCAATAATCCTTTATCCTAGTCCTTAGGGTGCTTCATGGTACCAAGACAAGGTGTATTAATTCAATATAATAAAGGCACCGACAAATATAATAAATATAATAAAGGTGAAATTTGATGCATCCTTTGGTCACAACTCTATTACTATTTTTCATGCATTTATAAAGACCTAGAAAGAAAATCCATGTAACTTCTAGGACTTCTAAGTCCTTCAGGAATAAGAATTTTAATATCATACTGAATAGTGGTTTTCTGATTTCAACTACGTATCTGTGAGATATTTTTCATATATCAACCCTTTGAGATCTATATTCATGTGGCATATGATTTTAGTTTTGGAAGTGTACAAAAGCTTACGGGATAATTTGTAAATAAGTACCTTAACTCTCTCTACAAAATCCTTGGCTGGTTCATCCAAGTAACTATCATCACGATGTAGTGCTAAGGCATGACCAATAAAGTCAACTGTATCATCTTCCAATCCATATTTCCTACATTTGGAGAAAGCATTGAACGTGTAGTAAAGTAGATTTAATCAACAACAAATAGATTTAAACCAGATTAAAATCATATGCAGCTGGCTATAGGAACATCAGTATATAGATTGACCAAGTGCTGCAAAATCTAAATTAATGCCATACAAAATAGACGTAAATTTAAAATTAATAAAATTTCATCTTGTTTTGTCCTGTATCATTAATGCCATACAAAGTTTAGTGTGCTCAAATTTTCTATCTGATGATAAAACTTCATTTTGTAAAAGATACATTCATAGTATCTTTTCTTTTGGTTTACGGTGACTGAAGTCAGATTTAAAGGGATGCAAAATCAAGTAATGAGAGAGGAAAATAAAGGAATTAAATACATACGATATCAACTGCCTTGCTGTAACTTGGTTCAGATCTAGTCCTTCGTGAGATTTGGGATCATTTGTTTCATAATCTTGGACATAGATGAAGAACTTCCGAGCACGGCGCTTCTCAAACAGACCCATTAATGGTGACTTCAGTGCTTCAACATCTGTTGCTGGAACTTTGTAAATCTAAATATATATATATATAGATAAATATTCTGTCATAAGATTTTTGTCAATATGCAAGAGGTTTTGTGAAATTTAAGTTTGCAATATAAAAAAAGTAGCAATTGTGTACAAAAGAAAATAATGAACATGGTGAATATGCTGCCTACCTTTCCCTTGTTATACACAAAGCTCCCATCTACAGCTTTGAAGTTCAAGTACTTTGTAACATCTGTGTGAATCAGAACACGGACCAAAGCTCCATTGGCCATCATAAACTACAAAAAAACAGATGAGAAGTTGGTTTTTGTCATAAATAAATAGAAAAATGGAAACTATATAAGTAAAAAGTAGAGTCCAAATGATGGAGAATCCAAGAAAAGGCAAAAATAAAAGCCATTTCATGCATGGAAGAGAACTCAAGGCAACTTGCTTGGTTTTTCCACATTGAAGATTGTTTTACACAAGTTGTATGCTAAAAAAGAAACCAACAGAAGAATTTGGTCTACATAGCCTAACACTTAAGAGCAAGATCCAATACATATTAGCACATATTAGCACAGGCCTATTTTAGAAGGTAAATTTAATTGAGAACATATAAGAGTAAGGAATCTATAATGTAGAGATACAATACAACATGCATTAATGTTTCAACTTTCAACTACAAAATGTGATATATATACTTTTCTAGTTTTCTGTTGTTCCACAGGTCAAGACATATGAGACCAGTTACCTTAGGAATCATATCAACATTGTATTCTTTGCTGGAGCCTAAGTTCTCTGACGGCGTGTCTTCTCCCCTAAATCGCTTCCATAGCTAAAGACAAGAAGAAGAAAAAACAACAGAAAAATGAGGTTTTAGCATGAACAGAAAACTAAAATAAAATGAAAAGGTGACATTTAACATGCTTCTGTTGCAAATCTGCATCAGTGAATAACCTGTGTAAGATTGAGAGATGTAGAAGCCCCTCCATAGTAGTCATTTCTATCCATGTGCAACACCTGATTCAAGTGGATAGTAATATTGTCAAATGACTTGTATTTAAATTTTATTCATTTATAGCCTTAAAAATTATTGAAATTATATGATTTTACTCTCTCGAGAAGAAGTTAAAACACATTTTTTTTTTGAGAAAATAGGTTATACATCATTTTTATCCAATTATAATTTACCATGTATGATAAATTTGTTAATTTTTATAATAATTATTTTAAAAGTCATATTAAAGATGATTTGTGATTGAATGTAAGTGAGTGCATGATCATTAATTTTTTTATAAAGTAAAACACAATATATTTATCAGTATAAGAACGGAAATGATAAAATTTAAATAAAAAATAAAATAGAAAATGTTGTATTATTTAAATAAAAGAATAAGTCAAAACATTGAATAAGTAAGACATAATTAATATTAATAAATATTTCATAAATAACTTGGCCAAATATCACTACTTAATTAATTCTACACCTCAATGATCTCATCAAACTCTATCAAAATCTAAATTCTCATTTTGAGCAAAGTCCTTTTTCTTTGTGATATTTGTTTTCGCTAGAACTTTCATAAAATAGTTTATCTGATTTCCTAATAATTACTATCGCAACATTATGTGGAATACATTTATTGCTTATCGGATTAGCTTAATTTGAAGAATATTACCTTTTTTTTCCTATTGTTTCTTCACTTTCTTGCATAAAAAGTATAATATTTTTTCCTTTTTTCCCCAATAATTGGACAACAGATTATTAAATTCCATGAATGCAAACAGGATATCTAACTTTAAAAAATTCTTAAATCATACATATGTACAACCAAATAGAAAAACAATCTTACATTAAAATAAGAAGTGTTAGAGAAAAAAATTACAACCAAATAGAAAACCAATGAATAGATTATTGAGACTTGAGAGAAGAGAATTAAATTACCTTGAGGCCATTAACTGAGAGAAGGCCACTGAGGATGCATTCCTTGAGACCTGTGCCCAACACAATTACATCGTACTCTTCATCCATAGAGGATTGATTAAGTTTCAGAGAATAAACAATAAGAGATTGAAATGTAGACACAAAAGGAAAAGAGCTTTTGAATTTTTATGAGCGATATATGAGATGAGATGAGAGGAACAAGGGAAGCTAGGTTGTGTTTAAGTGTTTACGTTTCTGTATGTGTGAAAGAGATTTGAAGCAGAACACGTCTTTAGCGCCAAGTAACGAGACTAACGCTCCCCAAAATAACTCTTCTCATAATACATACACGTGTTTTCTGTTATGAAACCAAACTTATTGCTATTTTTATTTATTTAAAAGCCAATAATCTTGTACAAATAATAATAATATTTAAAAAAAATATTATTAATCTTTTTTTGTAGCCACCAGTATCAAAAGCAATGTTCAAAACTAGGGATCCCTGTATCACTCATTATTCCTTTCCATTTTCGTGTCAAACCTCCGGGTGGTGGCTGGGAAGCACATGTAGAGTCTTCTTTAACTGATAATTGTCTTAGTTATATGCTTATCTTTTGAGTATCAAACATGTATTATAAAGGTACAAGTAGCTGCCATATATGAAATAAGTACAAATTAAAAAAAGGATCTAGGTGTGCTTAATTAGTTATTAGGTTTTACTTTTACTTTTGCAAGCTTTTTGGTGAAGGAATTGAGGAATGAAGGGAGAACTTTTTGGCAAGATTCAAATTTCCATTCTCGTTCAGCACCGGCAAAATTTGCTCATCAAGTAGTCCTTTTGAAGAACCACCTTTCTAAGTTAAATTTGCTAAGCAAGGGCCAGTGTCTCGCTTAGCAAAAATGAGACATAATGGAATATGCAAAGATAGTTCAAGTCTAGCTTAACGAGTAAGCCTCTTGTCCAACGAAAGTCTTCAGGAGAGTAAGGGTTTATTTTGAGTAAATTTGCTAAGGTTCCTGTTTGTAAAATCATTCCATAGGCTAACTTTTTCACTTTAGGCTTTGTTTGGGATTTAGGAGGGGAAGGAAAGGAAATAGATTCAAGGAGAAAGGAGGGGAAGAAAAGGAAGGAAAATGAGGGAAGTTCTTCCTCCTTGTTTGGGAGTTAAAAATATATTAAAAGAGAGAAATAGAGAGGCTTTGGAGGAACAACAATTTTTAGGCTAAGCTATCACACGATTGAATTTGTTGAATTATTAGAATGCTATCACATGATTATTAATTAAGGAGATAGTAATTTTAGGCTAGGGTAGGATAGTAATTTTAGTTACTTTTTCTTCTAAAATTCCTCAAATAGGGGGAACAACAATTTTTAGACTTTAAAACAGAAGAGTTTTAAAAATCTTTAATTTTTTTTTTTAAAATTAAAACTCCCAAACAAAGAAATTTTACTATCAAAATCTTTCTCTTTCCTTCCTTCTCCTCTAAAATCCCTCTTCCAAACAAAGTCTTAAAGTCCTGCTTGGCGAGGCTTAATTACTATTGTTAGACGTGAGTTGTTGATCTAACACTTTAATGAAGGCAAGGCAAAAGGATAAAAGGGCTTTTGATAGGACTCGTGATAGAACATACTTATAGATAGGTCTTAAGAGTTATATGTGTGATGACTTTGAACCCTCCTATGCATGACTCGTATCATTTTCTCCAGTTCTTTCACTATTTCTAACTATATTTGCGAGCTAAACTCACCCTTATTTTGGTGTAACTAATTAAGCCTACTCTCATATATATTTCGAGTTATTTATTAACGGTGATGCTTCGTTATTAGCTAGTGCCTTTCTTCTATACTTAATGCTAGCTTGTTGTGGATGATCTCCCATAACTTGATGCTTGGTTTGGGTATTTTTATAGGTTGTTGTTAATATTAGTTTGGAGAATATATACAAACATAATGGAATGATAAACTCGTCTTGCACGAAAGGATGAAGTCAAATTCCAACGTTATCCTTTTATTTTATTTTTTAAAAGTGAAAAATATAAGATATTGGATTAAGTAAAGAATTATTTTTGAAGTATGTATAAAAACATAATTGCAGTACTTAACCACATCTCATCTGCGATAGATCCCACTAATAATTTTATAGCTTTTAAGTGCAATTTTAGTTCATCTCACTCCTTAATTGGTGAACTTCTAAATTGAGGCTTTGAATAGTTTTGAACTAAAATATTGAGTTCCTTTTATTATAAAATCTCTTGCACACGAGCTTGTGAAGATTTTTTTTTTTTCAAAAAGAAAAAAATGGGCCTATTTAAGAAGTTAACTTTGCTTATTAGAAAAGAATATCCATATAACGTATTATGTGGAAAAAAAATCAAATGGAAGTGAGGTTGTCATGCGAGTTAGTTATCACTCCGCTATATAATTATTTCATAATAATAAAAAGTAGCATTTATTAAGAAAAATAATATTGGGCATTAGAATTATTTATGTTCGTAAAATACTCGTTTGAAAAATTAATATATTTACATATATAAGCAAAAAATAATTAATTAAGAAAAAGAGGGCAGAAAAACTACAACATTTATAATACATCATATTATAAGTATATATATATATATATATATTTAAAATAATATACTTTGCTGTTATTTTTTTACTTACTATGTAATATTGTTAAATAATTTCATAATGTTTATAATAGTGACAATTTATTTTTCATTAGATAAGAATCATACCAATATAAATTAAGATTAATTTAATTAATGTCAAATTGGTGATGACAATCTTTAACATAGTATTTGATGAGAAAGGAGGGAGGGAAGACATAAAAGCAAGAATGGAAAACCTATCCCCTCCCTTTTTGCCTGCATTGAAATTTTATTTTTCCTCCCTTCTCTTGAAATCCCACTCATTTTTCTTTCTTTCAGCCAAACAACAAAAAAGAAGAACGTATAGGGGTAATTAGAATCAAATTTTTATGATGTAAACTTTAGACACGAAGCATCGACCATTAACTCCGGCATATATAGCACTTCCTTGCTATGAATCAATTTACCTATAAAAAAATAGAAGATGATATTCAAGCACAATTCTACATTCAGGATCTCATCCTTTGGATTTACTTGCTTTACGCAAGTTGTTTTTCAACAGCAAACAACACAGCATATTCAATTGGTTTTGACTGGCATATAAAGGAAGCGAACCCGGTCACTTCTAAATAATCTATATTTTGTTCATTATTTAAGGTAACCTGCAGCCCACAAAGAGAGACGAACACAGATGAGTAGCCTTCAAACAAACTTTCTAAGGGCAACATTCACAAACCAAGATAATATGCACTAATTTATGTATTGTAAAATGAATTAGTTATATAAAGTTTTAATTAGTTCATTTATTACAAGGATATATTGTAAGAAAGTTATGGGATTTTACTCATCAAGATCAATTATGCAATATTGATTGTTAAATCTTATTTCACTTCTAAAATCAATTCCAGTAAATTAACCTGTTGTAGAAATCATTTGTGTACTTTACAAGTATGTATAAGAATCAACTTTTAAGAATTTCAAATATATTGAACTACTACTGAACATAGTTTTGGGCCTTAATTTCATACTCTAAAAAATAGGAATGCTAAAAATCTTCTGATCGTTTAGGTGTATTTGGGAGTTGTAAGATCTAAGAAATAATAATAAAAAAAAAATATAGATGATAGAAGAGGTGTTTGAAAAATTAAGGTATTTTACTTTCATTCATTGTTTGGATATGTCTAAAATCCTCGTGCTTAGAAGAACTTTAAAATATTCATAAAAATTAATAAATTAAAAAATGATACTTAAGCCCTCCAAATCTTCAATAGGGCATAGCACCCACACATAAGCTTTAAATGATAGTTAAAGTAAACTAACCCCAACTTGAGAGATGTGTCGCTACCACCATCTTCAGGAAGGTTAGATGAATTGCTAAGAATGGATTCCGATGATTGCCTATAGCCATGTATATGGATAAGGCTCCGTACCTAAAATTTACATGTATTCCATTACTATATCAGAATATTTCCCTCTAGAGATTGTACACATATACAAATATTAAATAAGCACGAGTTTGAAAAGCTTATCACCTGTTTCAGTCTTTGGTTTTCCTTCATTAGTTCCACTCCCTGTATGGGCAACATAATCAAACACTGTAACAGATTAGTGTTAAGTTGAAAAGAATTAACGCAGCAACAGGTTGTATCTTATTTAACCTCATTATATACACAAAAATAAAATTCACTCATTTGGGTATTATATATCAGATAAATTTTAAGAGCCACGCACGTACCAATTGGACTATTTTCTTTCACAACATTCCTTATTGTTTAATCCGAACAACTTAAAATAATTGAAACTAGACTCGGACCCTCATATGCAGAGATAAATAAATTAAATGTTTTAGATTTAATTAGTTTTGTTAGTACGTTAGAAGAAGAAAAAAATTCTTCCATCACTTGATATATCAGCTTTAGATGTGATTTCTTTGGATTATACAATACTATACAACAAGTTCCTCGGATCTTATTATTATATATATCAAACATATACAACACTACCCTCCTACATAAAGCTGTTATCTCTGTTGATAGAATCTTACTCAAGCATATTATTTCCAATTAGAACTAACATTGGAATGGACAACACTAGTTTATGTAAGAGGAAAGTGTAACATCCCATACATCCAATAATTATTTAGATAAAGATATATAAATATCTCTTTTAAATGAAAAGATAGATAAAATTATTTTAAAATATTAGATTTTTTTTTTGAAAAGATGTTCATATGATAATATATTAGATTGGTTAAAGATAATTATAATTAAAGATAATAAAAATAATAGATAAAAAAGATCGCTTAAACAAATTTTAAATTACTTACAATTCTTATATAAGGATAAATAGTTCATTTTCTTAAAACTACATACATATACAATCTCTCTTGATATTAGTGAGTTGTTCAAGGAATGAGAAAAAAAAAATCGAAAAATTCTTTCAATGCAATTGGTAGAAAAAAAGAAGAATAACTAAGAACACAAATTTCTTACTTCAAGAGGTAAGTAAAACAACTTTTTCTAAATTTATCTGGTATGAATTCTTGAGAATGTGTTTTGTTGATATATATATATATATATATATATATATATATACACACACATTACCTAAAGGGTTTTATTATTGAATTAATGAAAATATAATTTAAATTTTAAGATTAGGACCAATTTGTACGTATGTGTGTTATGTTCTAGTCATTGTAATATTATATGCTTTAGTTATTATATTCCATATTTAATTATTGTTATATATGTGGTTTCATATTATTAGTTAATTCTATTATTATTATAATGTGATTTTGAGAATTATTATTGGATGCACGATTAGGGAATTTGTTGATAATTTTTTAAAAATGATATTCTTGTAATTGTGTAAGTTGATCATCACGAAAATGGATGATGATGTGCATTTTATTATGAAATTATAATATTAGACATCTCCATTTGGAATTAGAATAATATTTATTTATAGATACACCATCTGGGATGAGGAAGAGATTCTCAATACTTCTATCTATGTTGGAGAAAACACTTAGACGTCATTGCATGAAATATGAGTTCATAGACCCTTTGAAAAATATGAGATCTACATTGATTTTGAAAATCAAGGAATTGAGTTTTGTAATTATGGGAATTACTAAGTTGTGTATGTTATATTTATTTGAATGTGTTGGAAGTGTTTTTGTTTATTTAAATATTTTATTTATTCAAAATTTTATGAATTGTGATTGTTTAATATGATTTTTATTGATATGTTAATATATACATCTATAATCTTATATTAAATTCATTACGGATATCATGATTGATTTTCTGAATAATCTGGCTGAAAACAATACTATTTGCAAACTCTTGTTAGTTGTTTTATTCAATAGAATTATCATCTCATTATAAATGTTGTTTTCAAAGCACAAGAGAGAAGTTGCAATTGATGAGTTTGAGGAGACTTTAAGATATAATTTTATTAGTTACATTTATTTTGGCTTGGTTAGTACTTTAAAATAAGACATCGGATGCGATCACTTTTGTTATATTTTTAGTATTCATTTAGTTTAGATGTTTATATTTTGATGATAATATTTTTACTTATGTAAAAACTTATTTATTATACAAGAGGTATTTTTAGCTTATTACAATTTTGAGTATTTATATTTTTTTAGTGAGTTATTTTTTTAATGAAGGGTGTTATACAAAGTATATTCTCAAATGTCACTCATAAAAAAAACTAGTTAAATCTATAATTTCTTAAAAAAAACTATTTATCAAGTCATTAATCATTAAACTAGATTTCAACACAGTGAAAACACCATCATTAGGAGATATATTATCTTCTACCACACAGAGCAAATACATGTTTTCATCATTACCATTGATTAAAGGTATGCAATTGATTAGGGATGGCAATTGAATTCAAATATAATGGTGTTGTAACATGGATAATGTTAAAACTTCTATTTAATTTGAATAAAGATGTTTGTAGGAAAATTCTTTAGACATCTTTTTTGCTGGCCGTGGGTTCAGTTACTGAAAATAGTAGAAGCCAACACAAAGACCAAGGGTAAGATAGTGAAGAAATAGGCCATAATAGAAGCAAATCCAAGTCCTTACAGAAAAAGTCTTCAATGCAATCACTGTGATAAAAGAAAGACACGTTTGAAGAGTAATGATAATCTCTCTAAGGTGATTGGTATATATATTGTTTGAAGAGTAATGATATATAAATCATATTTTTTATTTTAAATATCTCATTAATATCTTTAATTTTTTTTCTCTCTCTTCCTATTATATAATAAACTTCATCGTACTTACGTTTTTCTCTCCTTTTTTTTACTCTCTTTCCAGGTGTTGGACAACAAAATATATAAATATTTCTCAAACATTTTCCTTATTTGAAAACCAATATAAGGACATATATATATATATATATATATATATAGGGTTTACTAAAAGAGAATATTATAGGAGGATATAACGTTACTATGTGAAATCTGTGTTGGGATTTATTTAAACATAATTTATAATTCCTTCTTGAAGTACCTTTCTACAAATTCTCCTACTTAATAAAGAAAGAAATGAATGCATTTTATAT
>PYAF01004503.1:7717274-7730975 GCA_007407185.1 Glycine tomentella | reverse complement strand
TTTTTTTTACCACTATAATTAAGACATTTAATTTTTGTGTAGAATCTGGACGTATCCATGTAAACTTCAATCTTTTGAATTGATTATAGAAATAATTAATCATTTATTCAAAATTTAGTTGTACATAAAACTTCTCACTCATCAATGTATTCACAGAAATTGAATTTAGGTTTTCTCATATACAAACTTGTTACCAATTAAACTACAAATTTCTTAAATGTACTCTAATTCTTTTAATAAAAATATACTTTTATGAATAAAAAATTATTCGATCATGTAATTAATATTTTTTTCTTAAAAAAACTGTATTTTACTTTAGATGACAAATAATTAGTTGAAAGGAATATATGAATCTTTTTCCAACATCATTTTAACGCATTTGATATGATCTGTGTGCACAATGTTAGCAGCTACGGTTGACATCGATCCTTTTCTTTGTTTGAGTAATGATTATCTTCCTATAAAAATCCTCTTAATATTTTATAAAAATAAAAATGTATTTAATATCTGACAAATATAAAATAAATTATATACTTATTATTCAAAAGATATAGAAAGATTAGTAAAAAGATAATGCAAGGAGATTTAGAATTACTTATTTCATATATAAGAATGGCTTACTATAAATATAAACTTTGTTTTCCATCTAATTTCAAGCATCAATCCTCTCTTTTCTATCCTTCAAGCTTTTCTCTTCAGCTAAAATTAGCATCAGTGATTATCTTATCTCTCCTTTATTGTACAATGACTAATCAATGACTCAGATCTTATAGGATTTGGCTGCATGAATTTTTTTTCTTCTAGAATGATCCTTATCATCCCATTTCTACTCCATTTTTTTAATATCTCTTTCTTTTATATCATTTTACTTTCTCTATTTTTTATTTTTTTTCTTCTTCTTATTTCTCTCTTTTTTTCCTCTCTAATCTGCACCAAAGTTTGGTAGAGATTTAGTATTACAATTAAAATTTTCCAGTAAGAAAAGAAAGCTGGACCATAGCACGTACAAGATATGCCTTAATCCAGCAACCAAAAGTTGGATACAAACTGACACTTAGAAGAACAGCAAAAACAACAAAAAATTGTGGGAATAATTTCTCGTAGGTATCAATGGATGAGTTTCATTAAGCCGTAAATTCATAAAAGTATAGTAATAATATAATAATAACAACGACATAGTATGTGCGATTTGAAATGTATCAGAAATTTTGTTTAGTTCTTACCTTTCTCTTAAGGGTGCTGATCTCTTGCATAACTTTTTCATCCTAAAAAACATAATAGTATACTATATGTCAGAAGCATATATACATGTATACGTTTCCCCACAACCATAACTGATTTAAAGGAGAAGGTTGCAACATTGCATGCATAGGTTCTAGTTCTAGATTTAATCCCTTGTGAGAAATAAATTACTACACGATAGTAATATTTTCATTTTGCCTACTAAAAAAATGGCAAAAGGAAAAGAACTACTAAACTGCGAGCATCATTGATCACATATAGGGCACAAACCTTTACTTTTGAAACATTGGTCAAACCTCTTTTAAGATTTTCCTCTAGTTTCTGCAGTTCTTGTAATGTCAATCCTTGCAGATCTTCCCCATTCATCTGCCTGTGTACGTTATAAATGTTTCAGTGATATAATTTTATACACTATATGCAACATATATATGAAAGTGATAGTAATGCGAAGTGCATGTGTATATACTTCAGTTCACGAGTCTTATCTTCTACTTTCTTGCGCAGAATGTCGTTGGAGTCACTCCCAATCTGAGCATAAATTTAAAAACAATCGTTAAATTTTGTGATTATTATGCAATTAATGTCGAAGACATGCAGTTAACATATACAATATTTTTTGTACTTTTCCATTTTCTTATTGCAGTCACGAGATAATTAGATCAATTTGTACATATGCACCACAACTAATTAATATACTTCCCAAGTCTGAAAAGAAACACAATTTATGCCACGACGACTAGAAAATTCACAAGTATATTTCTCCCCCACGTAAATTAGTATGTCATAAGACATAAACAGTTAATGCTTTAAAAAAGAAGAAGACAAACTTTGTTAATATATACTGAATATGAAAACTTTTATTAGCAGTTTCAACTAGAACTGCTAACAAAGGATTGCTTGTGTTTTAAAAAAAGTCCGTCCCCCAAAGTCTCCATTTTCTTGATGCTCTCCATTTCCAATCATCTATCCCTCTCTCTCTCTCCACCCTCATTCTCATTCTCAAGCAAATTGTCAACACATTCAAGCTACCTCAAGCTCATGCTCCACCTTGAAATAAGATTGTGAGTGCCTCTTGTACTCATAGCCAATTAACTGAAACTTTTTTGCTGTTCAAAAAACAAAAATATCGTGTTGAAGTTTGCTTTTGGAATTTATAGCTTCAACTTGTTAGTGACTTTGGAATCGTTGTTTGTCAAATTGTGCCAATCACCCAAAATAATTTAAAGAGATGAGTCCTTTCAAAAGGAACATTTAGGAAGATGATAATTATTTCCAATGTAGCACGGATACTTCCAAGAAAAAATTTTCAACGTATCGGACACACGTCTGATATGGATACGTCCTTGATACACGATTTAACATGTTCAGTTCAAAGAGCAATTTTGTAAATTAAAAAAAAAAAGTTATGGGTTACCTCACCTCACCTCACCTCTTCCTCTAGCGCTCACCTCACCCTTTTGACTTCGACAACGGCACAATGCAAGGCAGCGCCGCAGTAGTGTTCTTCCTCCACCGCCATCGTTCAGTCTTAAGCTATGGCTCTGTTCTTCCACCTTCGCAGTCGCCACCGTCTTTATCACCATCGTCATCCTCATCGTTGATACTCTCTTCAAAAGTGTCTTCTCCGCTATCTTCTCTGCTGCTATGCAGCAGCCTATCTCCTCTTCTCTTCTTGCTCTGACCCAATCGATCTCTCTCCCTTTCCCTCTCCCTTTCACGATCTCGATCCTTTTTCCCACTCGCTCCTTGATCTCGCAATTTGGTTGTGTCCACAAAAGATCCTCTTTTGCTGTTATCACAATTATCAGAGAGATCTTTGGGGGGCTGCTAAGCTATGCTTTGCTTAGCTTACCTTTCTTTCCTTGTTCTTCTCTTCCTCACGCTACTGTTGCACCACTCTTCGCTTTTCTATCTATCTCTCTTTCCCCTTTTTGTGCTCCAATCTCATCTCCTTTCAATTATTTCACTCTCAAACCCACTCCAAAGACTCCTGGACGATCATGATTCTCGACCGCATCACATTTTACAATCCTTACCCTTCTTCCCTCCCCACATCTAGCGGACCCCGTTTCCTCATGACATCATGGCACTATCTCAGTCGTCCAACTCTACACATTTGAGGCATTTATCAATTTTGTATGAATAATCTATTATTTATGCTTATGATTTTCCTTTTACTATATTTTATTAATATAATAAACACTCTATATAAAAAATATTATTTAATATTAAGACGTATCAGAAATGTATTGAAATATTAGTATTTCTGAAGTAACGTATCGACGTCCCGTATCGAAAACGCCGTGTCGGTATCTGTGCTTCATAGGTTGTTGCTCCCTTTGTCCCATGATAATTACCGTATAAGAAAAAAAATTATTATTTTAACCTTTTAATGTAGTAATTAATTACTTTTTAGCTATATTTCTTATAATATTAATAATATTAATTATTTCTGTCTTTATTTCTCATTGTATTTTTATTACATTTATCAGTTTTTTCCTTTTTTTTTTATATATCTGCCTCTCTTCCATCGACTTAATTCACACAAAATATGGAGTATAAGATCACCATTTTCCTAGGAAGATATATATGCAAATAACACGATTTCTCTAAAACAAAATTTAGTGACAACACAATTGCACTGACATTATGTTGTTTTACAGTTGGCTTTTAAAAGTGATAGGTTATCTTTTTCAGTATGATATTTGTACTTAAAGAAAGCTTGGTTCCTACATAGAGTTCAGAACTTTCCAAGCAAAACTTAGAGGAAAAGGAGATATTGAGCATCAATCACAAGCACATGTAGGCAATATAACCCAGGAAGATTGGAGATCATTTTTAGATAAATGTGTCGATGAGAAAACTCAAGGTACAATTTTAATATTGGTGTATAGAAATCAAATGTAAAGATAACTTCATATTAGTGTACTAGTCCTTAATTAATTTGGATTCATAAAAAACGCATCGGGCATATATATAGCCTTTTCTTAGGGTACGTATTAGTGCTTTGGATTGAATATACCAAGGACGTTTTCTGTCTATATTCCCCTTACGCTTCCCTTAATCTATTTTGGCTTATCAAATAGAAAAAAAGTAGAGATCTAATTCGATCCCTTAACAGGTGAACCATCAGTATTGAAAATGTAAAAAACCCCATTTTAGTTTCTCAAATTCACAAATGCAGACTACATATTAGTCATTTTTAGAAACTAATGTGTCCCGTTTGAAGAAAAAAAATATTGTAATGACTTGTATTAGTGGTTTTTCCTATGTAGACTTTTTATATCATCAAGACTGGATTAATTAATATGTCCTCTGCTAAATTTATCTCTGATAAAATTGAGTATTATTCACTTCAAAGAAAATTCCAAATCTATTAACTTTTGCCTACCTGTACATCTTGTTTTAGTGTTATAGAGACGTAAGAGTGAATGCTATGTAGAAACATGCAATATCTTTCACTCAATAATTGCAAGAGACACATCAATTTGCATATACTAGTGCATGGATGATGAGAAATTGATAAAACAAAGAGATTATGATGTGAAATCAATACACATGCAAGAAATGCTTCATAGATGACCTAGAAAAGCCAGCAAATACTCTAGAGAAGAGCTGTTGTTTTGCAAAGAATTTGCTTCTTATTTTTTTCAATCAAATGTTAATTAAATGCCAGGATGTGTTTATATATATCATCATTGAAGCAACAATTATAGCATGTTGAAGTTATTAAGCTAACCTGCATCTCAAAAGAGGGGCGATCCAATCTATGCATTGCTGAATAGCGATCGCACCTTTCAATTACTTGATGCATGCTGAAAAGCACAAACACAATGTACATAGGTTCACATTATTCAAATTTTCTTCTGCTTTCTTTTGAATAATTATGCTCATAAAATTAAGAACTTCATATCATTGTATAGCTCATATTTAAGTGATCAAGAAGATTAATGTCAATAAGAACTTCATATATATTGCCTACAAAACCGTTGACCCTTGTATTAAAACTAGTCAATGAAATTTGATTTTTCTTGATTGAAGAAGATTATATAAGCATTCATTTTATTTTATATTATGTTTCTAGCTAATTTCGCTGAAATGATAAATAAAATCATGAAAGTTTGAATCCTAATCAGTTGAAGGTAGTGGAATGTGATAAAAAAAAGGGGAATAATCGCCATATATATATATATATCATTGCTGTTATACGAAAAATAAATGTAACAATAAATATTCCATTCTATTATCAAAGGTCACTCTATCAAACCAAATATGTCCTTACGGTTATATCAAGCCTAGCTAATGTGTTGCCTGTAGATAAAGATCCACTAAAAGCCTCAGAAGTGAAATGCTATAAAATACAAGTATTATTAAGTGTTAATGTCAGGCATTCTGCGTAAAAAGTAAGTGTGTGATACAAATTGGAAAATATCATGCATGTTGCATGATTTGATGAAAGTAGTCGATCTTATAGAGTATTTAAAGGATTTCTCATATTACTTTCTTGGTCAAGCATTTCAGGAGAGATAGTCGTGAAATCAAAAACACATTTGAAATATTTTTAATAAGACTACTCTTTAGACTTTGTTCATGTTGATAGCAAGCTAAACGTACATTTTGCTTTAGAGTAAAAATGTTGAGAAATGCAAGCAAAATGCAGGATGGAGTTTCAACTTTTGCAGCATAAAGTTCCTTGCAGAAGTTTTACACATACTTATTGCTCCTAATTAACTAGCTAGTTTAAGAAAACAGAAAGTTGCACAAATATTAATTTACAACAGTGTATATATATATATGGAGAATCCATTTTTGACAAATTTTAATGTTTAAAGATAGTACTATTGTAGTAAAGAGAGAGAAATTTGTTGGTACCACTACCAACACCAACAATTTAAATATAAAAAGAATTTGAAAATATAGAAAATCATAAATGAAAATAGTATGGTATGCATACGCAATGAGCTCAGACAATCCATGACTCTCTCCTGAACCCGAGTCAGTCAGTCATTATTATTATATACATTAAATCAGTCTTTTCTCTTTCCCTCTTTAAAGGAGTTAAGGAAACACAAAGAAGCATAATAATTAACACTTGAATAAAAAGACCTAGGCATCAGGTTATAAGTTTCCTTCCACAGAAGTAAATACAAAAAAAAAAAAGGAAGAAATATAGTGATGCTGCAAAATATGAAAATACCTTGAACTGGCATACTCAAAGAGCTTGCTAGTTGCAGAAAAGACTATGAGAGCTATGTCTGCATCACAAAGGGTTGACAACTCCTGAGCCTTCTTGAAAAGCCCTTTCCTTCTCTTGGAGAAAGTCACTTGCCTAGAACTGATGTTGTCGATTTTCTTGATCTGTATCCTCTTTCTAGTCATCTCCCTATGTCAAAAATCATCATCCAAACCATTACATCTAAGAAATAAAAGAAAGAAGGGCAATTTCTCCAGATAAACATAGACATCTATATATATATATATATATATATATATATATATATATATAAATCCAACAGATTTAACATAAAATAGATAAAATTAACATCAATAATTCTTAACAACATGGATCAAGATGAAATCATTTATGACTAGGATGCTCCAGGAAGAAGGAATTAACTAGTGAACAAATTAAGACCACTCCATAGCTTCTTAAACAAAATGAGATAAAAAAAAAAAAAAAAACATAACCAATTATTTTCGTTAGTACCTTAAACTGCACTTACCCAGGAATGTAATTTGCTTTAGTTAGAAAAAAAAAAATCACATATACGGAAAAGTGGGAGGTACATAGAGAGAGAAAATAAAAAACAAACAAACCAGAGTTTATATTCTCGAAATAGCAAAAGAAATAGGTCTCTTGCACAAGAATCTGGGACCAACGAGTCCTTCTTGGGTACCAGAAAATGGAAAACTTGAAGATAAAGCAGTTGTTCTAAGACGAAAAAGTTGAAAGCGGAACTTATAATAATAATAATAATAATAATAATAAGGGTAAGAACCCACCAATGCTTGGGCTTCCTGAAATGGGTGTTAGGAATGCACAACTCGCGAGTCCCAAACACGTTTAGTTGCCAGTTAGATAGATATATACATATATCGGATACAATATGATGTGGGTGTGGGGGTAGCACACTTATGCCTTTTATGGTCAAGTTGCTGCTCTGTACTGTAACTATTAAATTTATGTTTCCTCTTTTTTTCTACTATTATTTTCTTTTATAAGCCACGTGTAACTTATTGAGCTGCCACCCCACCTTCTTGAATAAATCTGTTGAAGTGAAATCTGAGATAAAATCTTAAATCATATAAGAACCCAAAGGTTAAACATAGTGAAGATAAAATTCATAAATATGAATTTTAAGATTTTTTTTTAAATTGTGATGTTAAATTCAGATATGTAATTATTTATGAGTCATTGGTGTAAATATTGTGTGATGATTTGGATATAATTTTTCATGTTTTAGATATAATTTTAAAAAATTAAAAATAATAATTTTAAATGTTAAACATAATTATTTATTCTCAATTTGTTTTCTTGTATGATGTGAATTATAATAATTTTGTGTAACTTGAATAGTACTATAACAACAAAGTCTTATTTATCAAGGTGAGATTGCCTACATCGATACAATTCAACAATAAGAAATTATGGTTTAAAAAAGCATTTGTGCTCCTTTACTAAGATTATTATCGAGGATTATAGTGTGTATTAGGACACTACATCACTTGTCACATCCATTTTGTGGAACTTGAACAATTCAATATTCTTGAGTGGCGAGTCACCTTATGGCCAGCAAGGGCCTTGGCACCAGCTAAAAAATTAAATTTACAGTTATATTGAGTGATGAATTTTTTTAATAATTATATATACTTATATAATTAATTAGGATTAAAAATAAAATTTGGTATTACTTAAAAAATAAAATTTGGCACTACCTAAAATTACAAGCTGGCTCCGTCACTGATATTCTTTATGCTTAAAAAAGCGATTTGATGCACAGGATTTTGAAAAGAAACAAGTTACCATGTGGTGAGCCTAAAACATTTCATTTTCAATTTTATTCCTATCAAATAATTTTACAATATTATTTCTATTTTATTTTTTACTTATTTATCTTAAACTAAACAATAAAATATATCACTTATTTTTACCCTATATTTACTTTTTTTAAAAAACATCTCTCATCTATTTTTATTTATTTTATTTTTCTTTTCTAAATCAAACACAACATTAATATCCTTTTGATCTCCATCTTTTCTTTTTCATGGTACTAAAAATCACATTATTATTAATATATTATGATGGGGAAAATTAAAAGTAAATTATATTATTATTTTCCGAAAGTAGAATTGCTTTTTTTATTTGGTTTTTCTCTTTTTGGTTTCCCACAAGCCTCGTTGATTGGTGTCCGTACAGGTAGCCATCTTCAGTCGAGGCCACTATAATGGCAACTGATGTACCCTCGTACTCACTACCCTACCCTCGTACTACCTTTCTCACTCACCGGGGTCCCCTTTGCAGGTTTTCATTCGTAGTAAACCCTTTACCCACAAGTTTTTTATTCATTAATCAGAAATATCATAAAAATAACTTTTTAAATAATTTCTATAAAATTTAATAAATTTAATTGCCATTTATAATAATACGCTGTTGAATAAAAATGTAAAATGTCTATATACTTTCACTTTATTTTTTACTTAAAAATAAGAATGAGTTTAGGTTTTAAAAATTTAAGTACAGATTTTGATATTATTTTGTAGTTGACGTAAATTTTTTTTTGCATATATCTGGTTGACAGACGATCGAAGAAGATTGAAAGGATACAAAATTGCTTAAATAATTTATTTTAAGATCATTGGTGACATGAACTCATGGGCAAGGATGGTTATCATAATATTATAATTGTACGTTCTGATAAGATAATACTCTTGCAGTATGAAGATTCATTATTTCATTTTTTTATATAAAACTATCTGTTAAGTATACATTAATTTTGAAATTTATAAAACTATTTGATATTTTTATTGTTATTTAGTCATTATACCGTGCACGATTGTTTAAAAGATATTACTATATAAATAAACAAAACATGCAATAACAATAGTGTAAAAAAATATGCTATCATTCACTTGTAAATGATAAATTTAATGATTTTTATAATAATTATTTTAAAAATTATACTAAAGATCATTTTTAATCTACTAATAAATTCATAATAAAATTATATTTTATGCCAATATTATATATATATATATATATATATATATGTTTATTCTTGTTTGCTCTACTTTTTTCGTATTGGACTGCAAGGGAAACTTTATTTTTTGATAGGTTGGTATACACTTTTTCTTTTCTTACGCAATACTAGATTCAAACTGCATCATTAAAATGTTTTCTGTGGTGTCTATCTATCTATCTAAATATAATAAGAGAAGGAAGTATTTTGCCACGTGTTACTTCCTCATTAAAACTTAAAACTTGCTAATGCACTCCTTTTTTAATAAGGGCACTCCAATTTTTCTAAATTAAAACTTGCTAATTATACCCCTTTTTTATAAGTGCACTCCAATCTTTCATTTTAAATCTTAGATTTCCAATATTTATTTTTAAATCTTAAATACTCATTATATTATTTCTTTCATCTATCTCACACGTTACCACTTTAACTCGTAAATAACGGTATTACCTGTATACGCAAGATATCGTACTAGTGAGTTACAAAAATTCAAAATTCCAATATTATCTTTATCTTTCCTTCCAGAGAGATTCCAACGGTATTATCAGTGTATGTAAGTATTATACTAGCCAGTTACAAAAGTATAAAATTCTCATATTATTTTCATCTTTCCTTCCGAAAAGATTCTAAATCACTGGTGATATAATAATTCCTCTCTTATTTACTTAAAAATTGTCTAGAAACTTGCTAAATGCAATTGTTTCCTTTCATTTTATGTTATGATTTCCACAATCTCCTCCTTTGCGTCCTTCATATTTCTCAATGTTGTTGGTTCTCACCCTTAATTGGCTGAGTCTAATTATTAGCAGAATTGCAAAGGCGTGACAAGAGATGAAGTCTTAAATAGATCAATTGCTTAAGGCCTGATAACAACAGAGGTATATTAACACAAGAAGAACAAATTATTATTGAACTTTACTTCTTTCTTTCTCTTATTAGTGATGGCTTCTGTAATCATTCAAGTCCTTTAATCAAAGCTGAAAGACATAATGGCACTAATTGCTTCTATCAGTAATATCAGATTTCACAATTATGACTTCTACAAGTAGCCATATTGTTCAGGTGATCATTTCAAACAACCTTAACACAATATGAGTCTAAAAATACCATGATAATAGACAAGAAATGGGAGGGGGGTTTCTAAAAATTTGAAAAACAAATTAAAAATCAAAATTTGACTGAAGAGGAAGAAGAAAAGCGTAGTGACAGAGGCCAAGAAAATCAAAGCAACTGAGGCTACACAATCTGATATAATAGTAAGTAGTCATGGGTAGGTGCAGTGGTTATTTTTTATTTTATGTTATGATTTTCACAATCTCCTCCTTTGGATCCTTCATCTTTTGTTATATATACTATTGAAGTTTTTTTTTTTTTCAGAAGTTAAAAGCTCTATGAACTAACTAAACACCCATTGTTAGTTATTATCATTCTTTCTCAATATTGGTAGTTCTTACCTCAATTGATTGAGTGTAATTATTGGCTGTACAGGTGTCACAAGAATGGGCCTTAAGTGGATCAATTGCTTAAGACATGATTTCAAAAGAGGTATGTTATCACCAGAAGAAAAAATCATTATTCAACTTCACTTCTTTCTCTCTCTTATTTTTGTTGCACATTTATTTTGTCATTAATAAACTATATTACATCTTTCAATCTTGTTAATATCTTTCCAGTCTAGATAGTATGTTGTCTTAATTATCTTTTTAAGAGTTATATGTGTTCAAATATTTTCCTTGTGAGATATGACTTCTGTGCATCATCAAAAAATGGTAAAAATATTGATAATAACGTATTTTATATTATTCCTTTTTGTAATTTTCCTTTTTTTGATTTTATTTTATTCTTTAACATTTTTAATATTAAATAATTGATGTTTTCAAAAATAATAAAATTTAATTAATATATTATAAAATAATAGTTCAATTCTTTGTTATAAGACAATCAAAGTTAATTAATTTAAATTATTTTATTAATAATATCATAAACTAAAATATTTTTAATTAACATTAAATATCTTTTAGACATCCATTTTCTTATTATTTAAAAATAGACAACGTTTATTAATTTTAATCTTTATTTACTTAGTGCTACAATATTACAACTAAATATATACAATTATATTATATATTTAACTATTACAATTAAATATATAATTATATTATACATTTAATTTTATGATTTACCAGTACTGTACTAGTTGTGTATATGAGTTGGGTTATAACCTATATTATATATACTCTCTGTTTTATGAGTTGATAAAGAAATAACAAATATACATTCGTTGCATTTCTACCCAAATAAACAAAAGATCAAGAAAATAACGATATTTTTTAATATGGGAGGTTTAAATTGAGATCGTAATGAATTATTAATTTGTGGCCGTTAAAAATTGGTCGTGGTAGTTTTGTTTTTTAGTAGAAGTTATGAAATATGAAATTGTAGCATTGTTCAGCGTTTAACATGTGAACTTTTCTAATTCAACTCCGTACGTTTCCATTTTAATTTATTTCATGGAAGTTTCAATGTAAACTTCCTAACTCTTCCCACCTTACTTATCCTCAATTTTTTTTCTGAGAAGCAAAGCCCCACCTTAGCAATCTATGACTGATATTTTACCCGTACGTGAGCCTTATCCCTATACACGCATCATGACTGAAACCCCTTTGTCCTTCAACTTACTCCTTCTGCCTAGTCTCGAAACTAAGTCATAATAGCAAGAATAGCTTATGACTAAAGAAATGTTTTTATAAAAAAATCTAAAATAATTGGTTATTGGTCCGTACACAGACTAACATAATAAAGTTAGCACTGAAAAAAAAAGTCAGCTGGGAAATTGTAGGGATTTTTCTTTTCTAATTCTTTTTGTCCAGAACTAAGACTAAGATATTAAAGAGTTTACAATTTTTCACATTTGAAAAAATTATAAGATTAATGTAATAATAAAGAGAAAAGAAATAGAGAAAAAAATAGTGAATTCAAATTCTCTTGTTAATTATAAACAATTAATATTTATTTATAAAAAAAACGTGCATACATTATTTAACTAACCGAGACTCCATTGGTGCATTCTTCCTTTTTTCTTAATTGTGCTGAAAACTTTGATCATAATATGAAATAAGAAGTGGCCAATTAAATACCCTTTTTGACAGATTAAGAATAAGAGTAAATAAACACAGGATCGGATAAATACGTGGTATACTGGGAAGGGTGTTTATTTCTGATAGTGATTCTAATAAGTTGGTCTGTACGTAACAGAGGGAAAGTTTTTTATATATAGCTTAATTACTTGTCTGTATGGATAGGATAGTATAGCCCTTGTGCCCTATTTCCTCTTTCATAATGAAATATTATTTGTCTGACAAAAAAAGAAAGTAAATATACACATGGTAACTTAGTAAGGAAAATAGGCGAATATTAAATATTTCCTTTGTAAAAAAAAGAGGTGAATTGAATATTTATTGGACGAAAACCTACTATGCAAAAGTTTACTTCATATATAATCAAGACACTAGACATGCATGGGAGTGGAACCATTATAATAGAGTTGGTCGCTTAATTAAATTTATTTTGATTAATTTAACCTAAAAAACTAGTAAAACGAGTTAAAGAAAATAATCAACTGATATGATTTAATTAAATATAGGTCACTTTGGTTTAAGTATTTATTTTTTGTTTAAGTATTTATTTAACAAGATATTTAAGATTTATACGAACTCTTTGGCTGTTTTGTTTTTTTGAAAGATCTTTGGCTGTGTTTCAAAGAAAGTTAAAACTTGGATACAATTTTTTTAAATATTTTTGTTGTTGCTTTATAATTAGAACTAGTATCTCACATTAGAAGCCTACATTTGTTATGCCGATTACCGTGATAAATTTCTAATCATAACACTAATTAAAAAATAACACAAAAATATCTAGATAATAATATCTAAGTTTTATTCTTTATCTAGAAAAACATTTATTTATTATTTGCTAAAAATAGCTGTTCCCAAGTCCATGTATTCAGAATGACACACTGTGAAAATCAGAAAATGTTGGTACGGAATATAATCTCCGTAGGATATGTGACATTATAGTTTTTGTGTGATTTGGCCGAATTAATTATGAGAAAACAAGTTATGCATTATACTGAAATAGATTTATACCGTTGTTATCTGACCACAGGAATTAACCATGACAAAATAGGTTATCTAATTACACTGTTAAATAATTTTACATGATT
>PYAF01004503.1:7685128-7710440 GCA_007407185.1 Glycine tomentella | reverse complement strand
AGATGTTCCTATACACAGATGTAGCCTCACTGGATGGAGATGTGCCTGTTACATAGATGTAGCCTCTTGACTGAGATGTTCCTATGTTTCAGATGAAGCCTCCAATAGATATGTTGTGTCCCGGGCAAGAGATGTTCCTAGTATATAGATGTAGCCTCCGTGAGTGGAGATGTTCCTATATAACTAGATGTAGCCTCTGTCGGGTAATGTGCTGTGTACCACCTGTTTGTAGACGGGTTGGGGTGAAACCATAGAAATGGTATATGTGAAAGGGGATGAGACCCTGTGTGTTCTGATGATGAATGAGAAATGTTCTGTGATTGATGATAACGTACTATTTCTATGTATGTGCCTGAAAGTGAACCAGGGGAAGGAAATACCTTCAAGGGCCCTGAGTTTACTGGGATTTTATATCTCACCCCTTGTGTGGGGCTTATGTTTTGCAGGTGAATCCTCAGTGGGAGCAGAGAGATCCCAAGGCAAGAGGCCTGTGCAGGGATAGATGCTGCTTATAAACCTTAGGCTTAGATGACATGAGCATGTGGCTCTGATGTTTTGTATTGCCTTTGGTTTTGTTTTTTGTATATCCTGAGGGAAAATTATGTATAGTTTTGTACTTGAACTGAGAGCTTGTATGTAATCACCATATTATAATGTAAAGCGTGTATGCTTATGGCATTTGATGATGCCCTTTTGTTACATTGCTTCCAAAACTGCTAACCTCTGATGTATTATGTGTTAATGGATGATTATGCGTGGTAATTGCCCCGGTGAGGGTAAGGGGTGTTACAACCATGATTTGGATTAGTACCTATTATTAATTATGAAATTATGATATGTCCAATGTATGAAATGATTTAGTCATTTCAATCCACATTATGTAAATTTAATTGATTTATTTATTCACCCATGATATTAGGTAATGTCACATGGGTCAAGTGAAAAAAATGTAAGATTAAATGTCTCATGTGAGAGACATGTGACTTATTAAGAGGTAATAAATAAATAATTAATTGTTATTGACTAAAATGTAAATGGGTCGTGAGCTTAAGTTAAACAATTTCTAAAGACAAATACTATTTGATGAGAGTAGTAATTATAAAGAGTCAATATTCACTAACATAAAATAAGATTTTCTTTCTGATACTAGAGTATTTTTTCAATCTTAACTATCATCATGAAAGATAAAGAAACTAAAAAAAAAGAGTCAAAGAAAATAAAATCTTGTTTCTATCATCTTTCAAAAAATTAAAATACACTAAAAGAAGTCATACTATAAAAAAGATACATACAATTTATCTATCATTTATGAAAATCATTAATTTCAACATCCTTGTTTGATTTTTTTTTTTTTTAATGTGATCGTTAGAAAATCATTAACTCTTTATTCTAGTCACGTGTCATCCATGTATTTTAGTCGCAACATATCTAGTCCTAACCTTGTCGCAAATGTGTGAGCAAAACCTTTTAAATTTTAAAGCCTTCCATTTGCAGGCACAGGGAATAAAGACCCCTTTACAAGGGCAAACAGTCAGAAAATGCTTAGTAGAGTCACACATCCTTCAATCTATCATGTTGAATTCGGGTTGGCCATGCTATCATGACCGTACATGTAACATAGCATAGTGTGGCATCCCATGCATACTCCATGTATTTACTGAAACCAGATAGTAAACCAGCACACGTGTGAAACTATTGTCAGCAAATATCGTGCGTCCAACATAATCTACAATGATTTTTTCAAATCCTTTGCTAAGAGGTGGAAGGAATTGATGTCCTTGTGCCACCACTTAATAAAAGCACACAAAATAGCCTTGTTTACTATGCAATAATGTTCTTGTATTAGAGTCTCTACCACTGAAACCTCCATGCACGTGCTTATCCTAAAAAATAGGTAACATCTTACTTTCATGATTGACCAAGTTCAGTTTCTTGCGCTTCATTCTTTCCACAACTATGGGGAAATACAGTCCTCATACGACCTTAAGACCTCCTGTATAAAAGGCCATAACAGCACGTGACTTAACAATAAGTTTGTATCTCAAAAGCAACAATTGACTCTTGCGATGCATCCTAAGTGAACATCATCGCCTCTTGTTCTTGTCGCATTGTTGCTGCTCTTTATGTGCACTATAGTGAATGGTGTAGCTTGCTCGGTTTTAGATGTACCTACCACGTCTTCCCTAGAACAAACCTTGCTTTTGTGTCTAACATCGAGTACATAAGGGCATAATGTGCCTGGAATAGTAAGAGACAATAAGAAAATTTTAATAAACAAGAAACTTGTTTGATAAAAATGATGTTTTGATACACGAGAATTAATAAAGATGAAAAAGAATTTAATTTTGAAAGAATTAAACGTTTAATACACAATGAAAAGTTATTTTTGTTGTGTATTACACCTAAATACATAACAATAAAAACAAGCTTTCATTGCATCATGTGTACAAGAAAAAAAAATAAAGTTCCTCAAACATGCTATGGAGCTTAAGAACAATTGAAATTGGGCTCGAATCTGTGGTGAGTGTGTAAAAATGAGAGCAAATGAGAGGGAGTATAAGGGAGAAGGGTAAGGGTAGGGGAAATTTTTGAAGAAGAGGGGAGGTAGGGGAAAGGGTGGGATATTTTGGTCTTTTTAAAAACTAAAAGAAAAAGAAAGGAGTGAGAAGAGATAAATGGAGAGGGTGAGAATATAAATGCCAAAGGAAATGTCTTTTTTTCCCTATCCATCTATAAAAGAAAATTTGAAGGCCAATGTTAACTACACCTCCTCTAATTTGTAAATGTACCTCCCTTTTACCTTTCTTCAATATTTTTTGCTCATTGCCCTTCTTATTTATTCCCAATTTCAAATTATTTTCCTTGTTTTTCGGAAACAAGCTCATCCTATTTTTTTCCTGCCATTTACCTTCCTCCTCCACGACCACAAGTGCTTAGGAAAATATGAAGCGCATTCAATTTCATAAGCTCGAGTGACTTTGTTGCTGCCTTAGATGATGCTCAACATATTTGAGCCTAGACCCTTCAATTTTAACCCCAAAACAATCCTCTTCTCCCAAACTCTTAGTTGTAACTCTAATTTCCCTTGACTATGGTATTGCCTGTACCGTTGCTAAACCTTCAATCCCAGAAAAACAATTAAATTAGAAGTCAACAAAATAATGCCACAACAAAATAAAACTACACTTACAGGATATAATGTAATATAGGCCTCATTTAATTTCATCAGTTCGGGTGAATTTGTTGCCGGTGACTGTGTTTGTTCACTTGTTTAAGCCGAGTCATGGAGACATTTCTCCTTGTCTCTTGATTGTGATTGGCGGAGGAAGAAGGTGATCAGTGGCGAAGTTGTAAAAGTGGGGGTGAATGGTAGTGCCACGGAGAAGGGGACGAGTGGTGGAGAAAAGGGGGTGAGCAAAAAATTATTTCCACCAACAAATGAGAATAAATTAGAATCGTATTTAAGAAAAATATTGTAAAAAAATGGGTAATGTAATGTATATTTGTCAAATAGGGGAGGTATAATTATCATTTGCCATTTTGAAAGTACCTTTGAGACAATGAAATCAAACATTTGTTGGACGAAGAAGGTCCAAAAGTTGATTTCACTGAGAGAAATTACTATATACAGTTCCCTAAAATGCTAAGTGCACTCACCTTTTTATACTATTTTTATTTGTTTTCGTAAATACCCTTTTCCATTTAAAATGTCAACCACACCATCATGCACAACCAACGTTGTTGACAGTGTCACCTGATTCAAAACTCCATCAATAACATAATCTTGGTGGTAAAACCTTGCATAGGTTGCATCATAGAGTTATCCACATCAAATTTCTACATAAGATTCATTAATTCATTCACAATAATAGGCTGAACCAGTATCATGATAAATCCGCTACCATCCTCCTAAATAGAATCACTAACATCTGAATCAATGACACTTTTCCCGTTGTCTAATTCACCACATTCTTGCAACCTAGGTATATTTCATAACAAGTTCTCACAATCAAGAGCAAGTAATCACCATGAATTTGCAACAAAACCAAGGTTAATGTGGACATGCCTTTTGCTTGCACTTCCTAGTAATACTTCCGAAATTGAGTTTTCACAAGAGTTACATATATTTTGGAATCAGTTTCTGTACACTTACTCATTTGCAACTTCAGCCAATAAAAGGGTAGTCGGGGGGAAAATATGAAAAGGGGAGTGTACTTACTAATTAGTGGGAATGCATATATAGCAATTTCCTTCACTAAGTTATAACTCGTAAAATTAGTTTTGTCGGTTTTGGTATATTTGAGCCTGTTTCAAAGTTATGTGGACTGCAGGCCCTAACTGGGTTACTCCGCAGCAGGTAAGTCCATACACTTGACATTTTTTCCCAAATATTTTCTTTTTTAATTTATATTTTCTTTTATGATTCTAATGGAGATGATTCCTTAAATAATTAATTCTGTAAACGTGAATTCATAAATCAGGAGAGAGAATATTTCTGTTTGGCACAGAGCCGTGGACCCACTCACTTACACGCGCGTGAGGGTTTGGGCTCGCCAAAAGTCCACACAGGGTGACACTGACAGAGGTAAACTAGGTATAGAAATCGAACACAACACAAGTCTCCGAAAGCGTGCCACTGGCAATATTAGCAAATGAAAGTGAAGCGAGCGAGCGAGCATCCTAAACTATAACCTAGTTTGCCTCAAGGGAGAAGAGTAAATAATTCAATAAATAAATAAAAACATTAGCCTTGTCTCAGCATAAACGTGAAAGAGCATGAAATGTGATTTTCAATTACTACTACCATGTCAGCGGCACTCTCCCGAGAGATTATTCAGATGACGAAACTGCCGTAATCCCTAACTAACTACCAACAACCGTTTCGTTTCGAAGAGCTGCAACCACCATGGACGCCGGCGGCGGCGGGAACCGACCGGAGGCGGAGCGCTGGCTCTACACCGCCAACAAGCTCCTGAGCGCGCGTGACTTGCACGGCGCGCGCTCCTTCGCGATCCGCGCGCGTGAGTCGGACCCGGCCTATGAGGCCTCGGAGCACCTCTTGACGGTGATCGACACGCTCCTCGCCGGCGAGTCGAGGATCAACGACCACCACCGCGACTGGTACGGGATCCTCCAAATCCTCCGCTACACCACCAACATGGACCACATCGCCGCCCAGTATCGCCGCCTCGCGCTACTCCTCGACCCTCACCGCAACATGTTCGCCTTCGCCAGCCACGCCTTCTCCCTCGTCAACGACTCCTGGTCCGTGCTCTCCAATCCCGCCAAGAAAGCCATGTACGACAGCGAGCTCCGCTTGCTCACCGCTCCGCCGCCGCCGCCGCAACATTATTCTCTTCCCCCGCAGCCTCAACCCACGCCTAGGCGAAACCCTAGATCAAGGTATGATTCGGCCGAGTTAAATCGGCCGAATCCTAATCCCAACCCGAACCGTCCCGAGTCTGCCGAGTCCACTCGGACCGTGGAAACTGACACGGGAACGAGTTTCTGGACCTCGTGTCCTTATTGTTATGTTCTGTATGAATATCCGAAGGTTTATGAGGAGTGTACCTTACGTTGCCAGAGTTGTCGGAGGGGGTTTCATGCGGTGGTGATACGGTCGCCGCCACCGTTGAGTGGGAAAGACGGTTCTTATTGTAGTTGGGGGTTTTTCCCGTTAGGGGTTTCTGGGAATTCAAAGGATGTGAATGGGCATGCCTCGAATTGGAACCCGTTTTCGCCTTTGTTTCCTTGCCCCTTGAAGGGGTCGTCCTATAGGAGGCCTCAGAGGAATTGGGCTTACTATGACGACGAGGCTGCGGCCGCATTTATCGAGTTGTCGGACCCAAGCGACGACGATTCCGGTGACGGGGACTGGAGGGGTGGGAAGAATAGGGGGAGGAAGAGGACTAGAGGGAAGAAAAATTCTGGTGATGGTAGGAGGGAAACTGTGGAGAGACCTAGGAGGGGTGCTCATGTAGGAAATGAGAATTTGGGTTCTGGTGATGCAGCTACTGGTGCTAGTGCAAATGCTAATGTTGCCTCTGTTGTGCCGGTTGGTGCGAGGGGGGATTCTAGTAAGAAGTCTGCGTTGGGTGGTTCGAGGAGGCGGGGTGCTGGGAACTTGGGGAAGTTGGATTTGAATGTGGAGTTCAGCAATGAGGTGGAGGAGCCTTCCCGTGGAGTGCGCGACCGCGAAGGGAATGCTGCTGGACATGCTGAGGATAATATTGAAGGGATTGGGTTTTTTGAAGGCCTCGATGAGTTCCTCAGTAGCTTGCCCATTCTCAATGTTGTGGCAGATGATAAGGTTAAGGGTCATTAGTCTTGTAGATGCCTTTTTTTTTTTTTTTCTTTCCTGGTTGTTGTAGAATTTAGATGTTGTTACTTTAATGTTTGTACTCGATGTACAAAATGATGCTGAGCTATTGTGAATTATTGTCATTGTTAAATTATATAATAATTTGTGGCAATAATCTCCTTACTTTGGTTTTTAACTATTTGAGGAGGATTACTTCGTTCTGTGTAGATTGTTGTTGTATGATTGAGGAAGGAATATATATTGCTGATCGATGTTTTGATCACGTCTCACACGCTGATTAATAAAGCATGGGAGAGCTTGCTTTGGACTCTCGGTTAGTCCTTAAACTCCAGACTGTATGTATGACAATCCAGATGCATAAACATAGGTATTATCTGTTGGTGCCCTGACCATTTTTTGGCAATTATGTATATGAAACATTTCTTTAATGCATTTTAAGTGTTTTATTTTACTGTTGATTTTTTGTTTGATTTGGTTTTAGTGCTATTGTTTACTTCTGGGTGTTGTGTGGCTTTGCTCTCTAGTTTTGTAGTGAACATTGTTTTCAGATGGATATGTTACCACTTGTACTATAGAATCCATCCTTGTCTGTTGCGTCTTTTAGTTTTACATGTTCAAATGTTGCGAGAATGAAATATGTTGAAAGAAGCTCAAGAAACATTTATCTGGAGTTTAAGTTGAGTCCACCCTGTGTTATGTTGCATTGCATAAGTTGAGTTCACCCTCGAGTTTTAAGTTTGTAGTGTGTTTGATCCAGGCTTAAAAACAACATCAGGTGTTGTTTTAAATGGCAATTTATGGGATGTGGTGATACCTGTTAGGTCCTTGGTACTATTAACTACTCATGTAGTTTAATGTCACTCATGATTTAAAAAGAGAAACATGCTTTAGTATGGTTTGTCTACCTGACTCGGCAGTATTAAAGTTCTAACTAACTGGAATTTGCCAAAGCCTAATATATCATTTGGTATTTTCATATACTTGTGAATTGTGGAGTTTCTACTTGCAAATCTCGCATTTTCAAATTGTAGGTAGACGATCCTCCTCTACTCGTGCATCTATTCCCTTTAGAAGTAAGTATTCTACTGGTGGTTCTGGATCCTGATAAAGCATCTTGCCAGGTGCTGATAGGCATTCTATTTAGAGTACTTTTATTTATCTGAATTGTAAATCTGATCAGCATAAGTTACACTTTCTTTCACCATTTCAGACATAAGTTGTCTACAATATAAATAACAGGATAAGAGGGGACGTTTAATGAATTCTGAAAGAATGGTTTTCCTTTATTTGCTTGTTTTGTTGATTTGTCTGCATTTTCCCCGTAGTTGGGATGTGATAACTATATTTGCACAGAAGGCTCGTTTATTTTTTCCTCAAATGTATTCTACTATTAGAATTTTTGCATTTTCAGAATTTCGGTTCTGTATGCTGCGAATTCTAGTTCTAAATTTAACAAGTCCAATCAAAGTATATATAATTGGATCCAACGCAACCTGCTTTCAGGCCAAAGCTTACACACACTTGCTTTGACTTTTTTGCTTTGAAAAGTGTAATTTTCAAACATGGATACAACGCATATCCAAACACACTCATAGAAGCATATAATAAATTACTAGTTACTTGTTGTCACGTTTATTAGATGTCACCGTTACATTTGTTTGAGTTCTTCCTCATAACCGATTACATGATCCCCAGCCATAGGAAGACAAAGACATGTCATAAGATTGTGCGGCATTTTTAATATTTACAATTTAGGGTACATATGTGTTACTATTTGTCGACTTTTTCCGCATCTCATTCTTCAACTTTTCCTCCATTTGCTTTCACATATTGTCTAAAATAAATTAACTTCAACTTTCATTTCAGTTCAGTATTTCACATAAGAAAAACTCTCATAATGCCTAACATTTCTCTAAATATTATCTCATTCTTAATAGAACATGAGCATAACAAAATATACTAGCCATAGAAAATACAAATTAGATTTTACTAAATCAAGATAACAAATTAATCAGATTGTACCAAATCAAGATAACACAAATTAATCAGAAGAGTTGTGCACGAGCCAATGTTCTAAAGACTAATTGAAAAGTTAGTTCAAAATTGAAAGTTAGCTTGTAGTTGAAAAATTAATTTATTAAATTATAATTTATTTAAAGACTTAAGAAATTAGATAAATATATTGAAGATAAAAATTGAAAAAAAATATAAAAATTAAAAACTAACATTCTAAAAAATATTATTTCAAATAACATTTCAGTTAACAAAGAAAAAGTTAAAAATCAATTAAAATGTCTTACTAAACATAATTATCAATGTATAAACCAATTTTTATTGTTTATGAAAACGAGTAAAAAGTGTTTTGAAATGATGTTAAAAGCCAACTTAGTCCAATTTTTATCAAACACAATTGTATTTCGAAAATACATTTTAAAACTGGAAACTGAGAATTGATCATCACCCCCAAACGAAACCTAAATTATACTATAATTTTGAAGTCGATAGAAACAGGCTCATTACCTGTCTTAAATGTCCGCATTACAACACGAGCAAAATGAATCTTTAAAAGTTAAAACCAATATCCTTTGCTTAAAATTACATATAATTTCCTAAAAAACAACTTTTTTATTTTTATTTTTATAAATATAATTTAATTAATTTGTAAAAAATTATATTTTATTTATGTAATTATGTTGTGCATATGAGGAAGATAAATATTAATGGATCTCGAGTAATCATATTTCATACTTTAACCCAAATTACTTTAAACTTCATATTAATGAATCTTACTCATATTATACATTGCTAAGGTTTGATATTATAACTACCTAAGTTGCAACCAGCTGGCATGCACGGACAAACAAAATTGTAATATTGTATTTTGTTTCATCAAATTGTTTTACCATTCATATTTTTTTATAGTTAAACTTCTTTAAAATCACCAAATGAAAAATTGAGTCTCGTGTCTTATTTAATACTCTCATAGTTTTATAATTTTTAATACTTTCAAACTAATAATAAAGTGTCATGTATTAAAAATAATGTGTTATTAACACTCCTCTTACAATAATAAAGTGTAGTATAAGTTTCTAGAGGATGCTTCCATAATAACAATTGCGTGCTAAATTTGTATTCATGTAGTAGCCTCAATGGGCTTGGACTGTAGTTAAAGCAGTGTGGCCAGCATTCAGAGAAATGAGAGGGAATGTTGGAGCTTATAATTTGCATGCTGAATGAGTGAAACATAGAAGCGGGATTTAGGGGTACTCATAGGGTCATTGATGAATCAAATGATCTCAATCAATGCAAATAATTTAGATTAAATATATTTTGTATTTGGATCAAATTCGACTTAATTCATTCAAATTCATTAAATTTTGGATTGGATAATGAGCTTTAATATTTAAGTCTTTTGACCTGTCAAATCGGTCCATTGACTCGTTAATTTATATTAAATTATTATTATTTTATTATTATTTAATTTTATATATAATATATATATATATATATATATATAAATTTAAATTTTAAAAAATCAATTACTATTATGCTTCAAATTTTGTAGTTCAAATTTGTTACAACAAAATTGGTTGTAGAACATCTATTATGCTTTCTAATTTATTTCAAATTATTTTAGATTTAGTTGAAGTTTCAGTTAACACCACTTATTTAACTATTTAAGAATATTGGAATTATCAAATCTATAATGTTATAGTTTTAGTTTTTTGGATTTTTTTGCTTTGTGAGTATGATGCTTGTTTATTATATTTCAATTTTTAAACCATGTTTAACATAATATGTTATGTGATGATAATGATAATAATAATATATTTCCTTCTCTAATTATTTTCACTATTTGAGTACATGTAACAATTATAAGTAATGTATTTAATATTTTATTAATTAATACAAATTTTAGCTTATAAAAATATTTAATTTTTAAAAATAACTAACAAATTTAAATGTTTTGACTGGTTGACTAAACTCAATCAAACAATTTATAAATGGGATGATTTGTGTTGGGTTTTATTTTTTTTTTCTTGAAAAACTGATCTAAATCAATTTATTGAAATTTGATTGAGTTTGATCACGAATTTGGTCAAACTCAATCCAAAGTGACTCACATATACCCCTAGTGGAATTAGAGAAAAATAGGGGGAAAATAAAATAGAAATGGAGAACGATGTTGTAACTTGGCAGAGATATGGTTGTAGCTCTGGAGAACTAGCATCAAACATTTGGAACTATTAATTCCCAGCCACGGGCAATGTTGAATTAGTATTGCCAAAGAGGTCGTAAACAATAATAATAAGCAATAAATAACCGTGTTGAATTATTGACATCAAACATGATGTACGTTTAATCGAGGGAAGGTCTCACATTTTAATTAGAAGAAGGAATATTGCCTACAAAAGGCCAGCTACTATAGTCTTTGGAATTTATGTCCCACACTTGCTCTCACAGCTAATTGAAATTAAAGTTACAATTAATTGAAGCAGCCATGGCCTCTCACTACAATCTATAGTTGCATCATTTTTGTTTTTTTCATTGCTATTTCCTTCTCAATTAGCATGGACATGGCATTGGGAGCACAATTGCAAAATTAGCCTAGACTCCCAACACTGTCAACCTCCAATTCAATTCAATTCTCCCTTCCTGCTTACATTAAGTGATATTTATACATATATATGTGCTGTTTATTTTCTGTTGCAATTGCACATGCTTTTTTTCTTTTCAATCTTCTGTGTGTTTTCGTTGTACTTCTTCATGTACCTGGAGTGGAGATTAATGTCTCTTCATGAAAAGTTTAAATCATTATTTAAGCTTTTCGTAGATACCAAGGTCACCCAATTACATTATCGGAGACCAAGTCATGACCTAAATAAGAAGAAAAGTCGAAATGTATTAAATTCGAATTTTGAAGCTTCTCAATATACTGTTCATTATTCGTATATTAAAAATTTAAGAAAATTAATGTAATAATAAACTTTTCCATTCAACAATCTCAAAACATAAATTACATGAGAATATATAAAAAAATGGGTTATTTTCTCACAATATATTTCACCAACATGGTGAATTAAAATTAAACATGCATAAAGACTCTATAGATCTATATATGTTGTGGATTCATCATAACTCCAAACATATAGAATCTTGCTTGTACTCAAGAAATAATTAATTGCAACTAAGGGCTAGAGCAAGTCCTATTCATATTTAGTGTTACTTTGTAATTAACAAATAGTTATGCTAAACCTAATTTATGACCTCACTTATTTTTAGGAATCATGATTTCCTCTGTAGTAGATCAAGTTAACAATCCTTCGCAATTAATAACATATTATGTAATTCTTTTAACATTTTGACAAAAGAAATTAATGAGATATATAAGCAGTGACTATAGAAAAATTAAATATTTTGTCATTAAAGAAACAATAAATATTTTTGCCTTATATTAACATAAAATTAAAAATTATATTAAATAGACAATATTTAGAGATAAAAACTTGAGAAAATACAAAATAATTTATTATTTTTTTTTATCACAAACCAATTATCCCAATCAATATCATGTTAATCAAATTAGTCGAAATTTTTTAAAAACCTGTACCTAATCAAAACAATTGGATTTGATTTTACTCCAAACTTGAACCAAATCAACTCAAAAACACCCTAGTAATAATATTATCATTTTATATGAATAATAACTTGATTTTTTTAATTCACTCCTGCATTTTTTATAGTGTAAAATAACTTTTTTATTATCATTGATAAATAGTTAAATTTTGAATAAAAAGCTTAGTTTAGTTAGGATTTTATATTTTCTACTTTATATGCTTGAACTTGAATTGTTTATTTGTGTTCCGTGAAACATTTTGTTGAAGGACTCATTCCACGAAGAGTTGAAGAGCGTTATCATCGATGTAGAAGAAAAATAAAGATATTTGAGACTCGCTGTCAAATACAACTTGTTGTGGCTTCAGCCTACACCTCTAAATATTGATCCATAATGGTTTTATGCATGCTTGTTTGCTTATAATAAAAAGACTAACGGGTTTCAAGCAACTTCATATATTCTAATCTAAACTATTTTTCTTCCAACCATATATTATTTAATTTAATTTTATTATTTGCATACTTGTTTTAGTTTTAATTTATTGCTTCCAACATGCAAAACACATTTCAATTTGATTGTCCAGGCTACGAAGTAATATCTGGTTGCAATTAATGCAGGAAGGTACAATGTTAAAATATTAGAATTAATGTATAAAATATATTGTGAAAGAGAAGAAGAAAGAAATAGCAGTATTTATGATAGAACACATACATTGGATATTATTGTATATATATAGCAACGAGTTTCCACTCCAGGTACATGATCGAAGTAATGCAGAAGTGCAACGAAAATACTGACAGGGAATTAAGATTGAAAATAAAAAAAGCATTGCAACAGAAAATAAGTACAACATATATGGGTGTGTATATCAGTTATTGAAAGCAGGAAACTAAGGCACACGCATGCATGCAGGAAGGGAGAATTGAATATGGAGAGTAGAGATTGGTGTTTTATTGATTATATATGCATCCAAGTCCAAGTGCATGCATGCTCAGGGGGTATTTACTCTAGCCACTACAGGTACCGGTGGCAGCGGCACTCCGGGCGCAACAGGCGGTACTCCGGGAAAGGGTGGCAGCGGCACTCCGGGCGCAATAGGCGGTACTCCGGGAAAGGGTGGCAGTGGCACCCCGGGTACAACAGGTGGCAGTGGCACCCCCGGCACAGCAGGTGGCAGTGGCACTTCAGGTAGCAATTTATCTGTTTGCAGGAGATGGCGTGCTGCCAATGCCATGTCCATGGTTGAGAAGGAAATAGCAATGAACAAAGCAAAAATGATGTGAGAGTGAGAGGCCATGGCTAGCTGCTTCAATTACTTGGAATTTCAATTTGCTGTGAATATTCCAAATACTACTGCATGGCCTTTTATAGACAATATTTCTTCCTCTAAGCCGACATTCCTTTGATTAAAAGTAAAACATATCGATAAACAATTGATTAATCCGAGGATATTGAACTCCTAATTTTTAATAAATGTATTAGTTTAAGTTTGGTCAATGAAAAAAATTGTAATTGTGAGAGCAATTTCACCAAAAAATAACTAATTAAATAATAATTTTTTTATGAAAATTAATTATTAACAAAATCATTTAATACTTCGTACCAATATGATAAAAAAAAAAAAGTATAACGTATGTTTTGGTGAGTTTCAATAATTCAACACGGTAATTTATTGCTTATTATTATCGTTTACTACCTCTTTGGCAATATTAATCCAAAATGCCCGTGGAGCCTGGGAATTAATCCACCATCCAATGTTTAATTTATCATCAAATTATAGTTCCTAATTTCTTATGTTTCCTTCTTATGCATTTCCATTTTTTCAACTATTTTTATCTCACTTTCTTCTTTGTTTCTATGTCTCTCTCTAGTTGATGTCCCTTAATCTTTTTAATCTCTATTTATACTAATTTATATCAATTTTAATGATCTACTATTATTACTTGCATCTTATCTTATCTTATTTATCTTATATATAATTATAAAATAAATATAATATCTTAACTTATTATATATAAATACAAAATAAAATAAAATATCTTATCTTATTTTATTTATCTTATATATAAATATAAGATAAACTATACATATTTATTTTTTATCTTGTTATTTTTTTATAATAAATGTTATTATTATTTTTGGGATGTTACATGAAATGGTGTGTTTTATGTAGTATGTGATGTGTTCTTTTTGTAGTACTGTAACAATAATAAATGATTTAGACTTTTTGTATTCAATGTCTTATGTTTATTTCGACTTTGGATTAAAACAAATCCAATAAGAATAATATATAATTTTCTATGGGGATAATATTTTTTTTATATACATTAACAAATAAATAAAAAATCCGGTGAGAGCAATTGCCCCCGCAGCAAGTAACCTGCAGCCGTCAATACATATAAATAAAACACTTTTAATTGATTCACCTCCTTTAAGAAAAATAATTTATTTAATTATTCACATACAACTTTGAGCTATTTCGTCAAATTTTCATCTTCTCATCAGTTTTGCTTTTATAGTCAAAGATGAATCAGTATGCAAAACAATTAATAAAATAACCCCATAAATGATCATGCAGATATATAAAAAAATTGAGAAAATAGCAAGAAACATGGTAAATATATCTAGTACCTGAAGCTCATTAAAGTAATTGAGACAATGGACATTGATCCATGCAACTTCAAATACAATAAAGCCATACCCTTACTTCACGTAATAAGAAATTAAAAACGAATCAACAAACATGTATACCTTAAATTAAACATTCCTTCCCATGTGTTTGTGAACTGGCTGTCCGCTGCCACACTCATCTTAAACTGTATTAATTAAAAAAATTGTTAATATAACATCTTTTGAGAGTTAAAACTTTTATACCATATGAATTTGGAGAAAAAGTTGGCTCCACTGTAACTTGAATGAAATATGTAATTCATCTTATTTAAATTTGTTAAAATAATATTATTAGTTTTATTAAAAAATTATATATATATATATATATATATATATATATATATATATATATATATATATGCGCGCGCACCTTGGATTAATCACAACCCTGAACATATAATATCTTGCTTGTCCTTAAGCAAGAATTAACTGCAACTAGGGGGTTAGAGGAATCCTATGCAACAAATTCTTTATCTATATAAATTCAATCGCACTCAGTGTGTTACTCTTTAATGACCTCACTCATTCTTAAGAATCATATTTCCCTCTATAATAAGTAAGTTAACAAACCCTCAGAATTAATTAAGTAGCTACTCATGGAAACTGATCCAACAATAGTTTAGAATAATTTACCACCTTTACCATCTATATATATAAACTGTTTTTTTATTCTTCTTCATTCATTTTATTCTTATGATGTTATATAAAGTTACTAACTGTCTTAATATGATCATGTTTGTTAAGTAACTTATTTTAACATATCTTGAGAAAATAAACTAATGAGATATATAAAACGATAACTATAAAAAATAGTAAATAATATAAATATTTAGTAATTAAAAAACAAGAAATATTTTTACCTTTTATTAATATAAAATTAAAAAAATTACATAGTCAAAATAGACAATAATCAGAGATAAAAACTTAAAAAATATATAATAGATTTATTTGGATTGACCAAAATAAATTTCAAAGCCTATACCAAACCAAATCAATTAAATAAGATTGGTTCTGATTTGATTTTACCCCAAACTTAAATCAATCCAACCGTTAATACTCTAATGATAATATATTATCATTTTATATGATTAATAACTTGATTTTATTTTTTTAATTCACACTTGCATGTTGATAATCATTTCACTTTTTATTTTTGAACCAAATTATCTTTCGGTCATATAAATTTACCTTTCGAAAGTTAAGCTACTGGCAGTTTTAAAGATTAAATATTGTTGTATATCAACTCGTAATAAGTTACTACTAATTAAGATATAGATAATTTATAAAGCATCATATATAAAGGGTGTAAAAATATTTATAAGGATAGTTGTATTATTCACGGCAAATTAATCTAAGTTTGCGATAGCTGCAGAGAATTAAGCGCAAGCTCAGCAATAATTTATTTAGTTCTTATTAAAAATTACTTATTTTTTATTTAGTTCTTATGAAACATTATTAAAATCTTTGCAAATTGAGTGGGATTAGTTTCTATGCAACTGATATTTTAGGAAATGGCAAGGATAAGGTCGTCTCTAATTAAAATGATCTCGTTTAAAGATTAGAATCAAACATTAGAACTATTAATTGCTTTAAGATAAATTCAACTTTTTACACAAATGATGGTAGGATTAAAGGTTGAGTTAGTAGAGTGTGGCTTCCCAGAAGCCACCGGCAAGCTTGCCAAACATAAATTAAGGAAACTATTAATGCATTTCAATTATTCATTAGTATTTTTCCTTTTCACTAACCCCGTGCAATGTATGGGACATTTATATTGTGTAAATAAAAGTTATATTATTAGTTTCCTTTTAAACTGAACGTATTTTATAATATATTTCTTTTGGTAATTATGGATAAAATGAGTAAGAATGTCCAAAAATTATTAAGCCTTCATAATTAAAATTTGCATAAAAAAGATATATAAAGATGAACATAAATTTATACCTAAACGTAAGGTTTGTAATAACAACTTGGTTTAGTACCACATCCCATTCTGATTTTCGTGAAAGCATCAAGTGGTGAAAAACGAAATCCTTACATATAAGACTTTCCACCCCCCACAAGTATGCTTTAGGACCATTTTTTTCATCCCTATGTTTGCAAAAGATTGTCTTTCAAAGGAATCAACTATTATTTTAACAAACTTATTGGGGATAAAATGGTTGCATCGAATTAAGGTGAAAACTTTTAACTTTAGAGACAAATAAATATTTCTAAATTAGAAAGTGGGATACAAACCATAATCTTGCCTCAATTATTAAGTAAGAAGTACGAGGACGTTTAATACAAGAAATTATTTTAGTTTTCTAAGACTTTTAAGTTGGGAATGTTTGTTTTGTATGCTTGATTTGTCTTTTAAAAAATAACATTGTTTAGAAGTATGCAGAAATTAGTGATAGAATAATTTAAATCATGTTTTATCTTAATATATCTTGAAAGAAAATAAAATATTAAATAATTTTAATGATTAGATAAATTTAGATAATAGAGTAAAAAAAGATAAAGAAAGATTTGATTAGCTAAATCTATTGAGAATATATCTCATGTGACTCAATCTTAAATCATATACTCTTCTACTTATATAAGAATAGACAATTCTTTTATCTTAAAATTTTATAGACAGTCTTTTTCAGAAAATAAAATATTAGTAGATCATATAGAATTGAGAAGAAAGAAGAAACAAAGAGAATCTTGTTGATCCACAAAACAAAAAAGAAGAATAATAAGCGAAGGATGCATGAATTACTATGTGCTTCAAGAGGTAAGTAATCTTTTCAAACCTTCCATGGTACATTTCTTATAGATATGATTTTTGGGTCCTAGCTTGGATAAATAAGACTTTGTAGTTAATGAAATTAATTGAATAATTTGTGATTGCTCATATTTACTTATTGTAATTTATAGTTGGATGAAATTGTTTGTATATAGGCATTACCCTGGGTGTTATTGTTTCGTTTATACTTGATATTAGTTATACTTTATTCAGTTCCCTGATTCATGCCTGGATTGATTATACATTGACATTGTGTCTTTCCTGATCTGTGTCTTGCTTTTGTTTTTATTAAAATACGTATACGTTACATTACATGTAGATACTTTTAGTCCATATTAGTTATAATATTGGTTTATGTTAATAATTGATTTCTATGATGTTATGTTTTGGGTATGCTATTGTTAACTCTTTGGCAAGTGTACCAATTTATCCAAGCAGTATTAAAACGGTAAATCCAATTTCGAGTCCACATGGACTTTGGCTGTACTTAGAGTTTATCTATATCAAATTTTAAGCAATTGGGGAACAAAATTTGATATTTACGAAGTAATAATGCATGTATATAAATTTAACGTAAATTAAAATACGAGACAGAACATGTGCAAGAGAGAAAACACAACCACTCAAAGAGGTGATTTCACAGTTGATACAAAATAGGAACATGTTGGTAGTTCAGCTTACCAAAACTACTATTGATGCAATATTAAAGATTTTTTGTTATTTAACATTATTTCACATATTACCCTCATCTCCTAGTCTACTCTAACCATGATTTCTCACGTGAAAGAACTTAAATTACTTAATTTCATTCCTAATCCCTTAAGAGTTGCTTCAAATAATTTGCATTAAGAGTAAAGATGTATACTTCAGACTAAATAATAACATTCTATCCCTAGATATGGATTACCTAGATGTTCTTTTCATGTTCTTAGGATGTAAACATTTACCAATGCATAAACCTATAACCATACATGTACATGGATGATCAGGTCACAAACATGATAATAAACTCATAAAAGAAACAATAATACCAAAAATAACATTAAATAGGTAGTACGAATCATTACATCAAGAGTTTTTGGTTGTTGAGCTCCCAATAGTGGGTGGTTTAGTCTCTCATTGTCATGAGAGGCTTACCAATTACAAAAAGATGCAACAAAAATGGAAAAGAATGAAAGAACATGGAAGAAAATGGTGGAAATCAAGCTCCAAGGGAGTGGGTTTTCTTCTCCTTTGTGCCCTAACTATCTCTTCTTACCCCTGATGATAGCACAATATTTCCCCTTCTTTTTATCTTCAAAACGTAGCACAATCATGTTTTTCAACATTGGCTGTGAGCTAAGCCTGCAATGCAAGTGGGTGCTAAGCGCACATGCAGAGTCCAACTGTCTTAAGTGACCACGCGCTAAGCCGTTAGATGTGCATTAAGCGCGCATGTACGTGACAGCTGGCTTCCTAGTTGACTTTTTGCGCTAAGTGGGGCTTCTCGCGCTAAGTGGTGATGTCGCATTGAGCGCGCTGCTCTAGCTCTCAACCATCTTACAGGCCTCCTGCTGTGTCATATCTACCAAAAAAAATACAATCAAAACACTATAAATCAACACTTTAGCATATACTGGATAAAAGCTCACAAGAAGCTAAATTCCTAATGTTTTGATCACAAAAGAAGCGCTAAAAAAGAAGAAAGTAGATAATTGCTATGTGATTTCAACGTACAAATTACGTATGCATAACGATTATCAACTATTGTAAATTATTGTTAGTTGCATGGAATTATAGAGTTTAATTTTTTGGTAGTTATTTGCAATGATATTTTGAAATTATGTGAGTTGGTCATAAGATTCTAGAAGAGATGATGATGTACATTCTATTTTGAGAAATTAATATGAAATACCTCCATCTGAGATGATGATGAGATTTATAATAAATACCTACATCTAGGTTGAGGATGAGATTTACATAGATACCTTCATCTGGAATGAAAAAAAGATTATAGATTTCTCAATCTATGATGGGGAAGGCAATGGAACATCATTACATGAATATGAATTCATAGACTCTTTGAAGAATTTGAGATCCACACCGATTTTGGGAACTAAAGAGTTGAGTATAGTGATTCTGGAAATCCCTAAGTTGTATCTGTAATATTTATTTGTTCAAGAATTGAATATAGTGAAGTGCTAGTGTCTATTTACTGGAGTGTTCTTTCGTTATATGAATTATTTGTGGTTGTTTTATTAGTATATATTTATTATTTTTAATTTAATTTTGTGGATACCATGATTAATTTTTTTGAATTATTTGCAAACTCTTTTAGAACTTATTTTATTCATTGAGATTATTATCTCATTAAAAGTGTTATTTAAGAGTTCGAGAAAAACTTTTTAAACTAAAAAAAATTAGTTCATTAATAATTAAACTTTGTAGTTACTCATATTTGAGAATAAAATTATTTATTTATGTAAGGATAATATTTAAAGTATTTCAAACCATTAAAGTTTCTAAATTCTTATTTTATAGATATTTTAAAGTATATTTTTTATTTCGCATTGTTATTGTAACAAAGGACATTACATATATTGCGTTAGAATTTCAAGAATAAAAATAAAATCATGTTATATATATAGTGCAATGTTAGGCATTTTAGCCTTTGGCCTTTGAATACGAAAAGTTTACAAGTATTTTCATAAACAAATTAATTTAAGAGTTTTAAATAAATTAAAATAAAGCTTTTAATTTAAAATAATTTCTAGTTTCATGTAACCACATTGGGTCATTACATTTCATGAAATCATTTATGAAAACTTGGTTGATTAATATGTTTATAAATTTTGAAAAACTAAATATATGATAAATATATTAAATTAAGTTACTAAATATATTCCATTACAAAAAATATAAAATTACTTTGTTAATAATATCATAAATTAAATTAATTTTAGTTTTATAATGGTAAAGGTTGCAAATATCATTCACAGGATACAACCCTGCTCAAGCTAGGTAGGATGATTATGAGTGACAAATCGTTTTTTTCTTTTCGAGTATTTGACACCAATTCATTCATAAGACGTACTCAATAATTTTTTTTTCACCTTTAAATCCTATATAATTATATTTACTAATAAATCATATAAAGTAATTACATAAAAGTTTGTTGAATAATATTTATATTATGAAATTGAATTTTTTATACTAAAAATTAGTTTAAATCTAATTAGTTAGTATATTTATTATAAAATAATATTTTTTTGTCTATGTTTAATAACTTTATATACCAAATTTTTTTTATTAATATTTATACAATAATATTAAATTTTTAACATGAATATAAAATAAATTACATAAAATTAATTTATTAAATATATTTCCATTACAAAATATTTTTTAATTACTTTGTTAATAATATCATAGATTAAATTAGTTTTACTTTTTTAATGTTAAAGACATAGGTATCATTTATAGAACACAATTCTGCAAGAGCAGGTATAACTTTTATGGGTGAAAAAAGATTTCTCCAAATGTTTAAAACAACTTTATTTTTAAGACTCAGTATATACTTTTTTTTTTTACTTTTAAAGTCCTGTAGTATTTTATTTTTACTTATAAATCATATAAAATAATTTTAAATAATTTCATAAATAAATATTTTTTATGAAGAATATTTATATTATGAAGCTTAAATTTTATAATAAACATTAATTTAAATTTAATTAGCTAATATATTTATTAGAAAATAATATTTTGGTTCTGTCTTCATTAATTCATATAGTAAAATTTTGTTGATTAATATTTATATAATAACATTTTTTACATGAATATAAAATAAAATATATTAAAATTGAATTATTAAATATATTTTCATAAAAAAATAAAATTACTTTAATTAATATTATCAAAAATTAAATATTTTTTAATTTCTTTAATGATAAAAGTCATAAGCAGTGTTATTAAAACTGGATCGGACCGGCCGATCCGACCGGTTGAACCGGAAATCTGTAGGATAATCGATCTGGTTATGCTATTAAACCAGTCATGGACTTAGTCAAACTCGGTCAAAACCGGCCAAAACCGGACGATTTTCTAAACCCAGTTTTAAAAACACACAGCAAAAAGACAAAAGGAATAGGAAGAGGAAAACACGCAGTAGGGAAAGGAAAAGGAAGAGGAAGAGGAGAAGTGATGAACATAGAGGAGAGGAAGATGTGTGCAGGACGTGAAAATGGAACCGCAGCAGCCACGCAAATGAAATTGGAAAAGAAGAAGCACTATGCAACGAAATGGGAGAAGAAGCTGTGCACCACCTATATTTTTAGGATTAGGTTATAGCTTTGGGCCTCCATTTACTTTTTGTACTCCTTTTTTTAATTTCTGTAGTCCTTTTGGCTCATTTTTTTATTAAAAATTGGACTTTTATTTTAATTTAATTAGTTGTTATTTAGACTCTATTTTATTATTAATACACTTTATTTATATTATCAACTTTAATACTTCAATTGATATTTTAAATTTTTGAGTATATTTTTTTAATCAAATAATATTAGCTATATACTTATATATAATATAATTTTAAATTTTTTAATATAGACCGGTTCAAATCGGTTTAATTACTAACCCACCGGTTGAACCACTAAACCACTGACCCACTATCTCGACCGGTTCAATGACCGAACCGATTTTCACAACACTAGCCATAAGTATCATTTATAGGAGATAATTATGCTCGAATCAAGTAAAATAATTATAAATAACAATTTTTTTCCTCTAAATATTAAATACAACTTTATTTCTTAGAGTCAACATTTGTTTCTTCTTTTAAGTCCTATAAAATTATTTTTCATATAAATTATATAAAATAATTATAAATAATTTCTTAAATAAATATGTTTATTGAATAATATTTATATTATGAAGTTGACTTTTTTATACTAAACATTAATTTAAATTTAGTTAGTGGTATATTTATTATAAAATATTATTTTAACTATATGTTTAATAATTTTATATACTAAAATTTTGTTGATTAATATGTTATATAATAATGTTAATGTTTTTTGCATGAATATATAATAAAATATATTAAAAATATTTTTATTATAAATTGATTTAAATTAATTCATTAGTAATATCATAAAATAATTAATTAATTATATTTGTCTTAATGAAAACATTTAATTTTATAAACATACTTATTTTAAACATACATGAGAACCACAATAACCCGTGCATTTACCTGACTAGCTAGTTTCATATAATTTAACCCAGCTCACCACTTTACTTAAAAGTTTTTTATTTATTAAAAAAGGTAAAAATAAAATTTGTTGAATGTTCGTGCATCAAATCTTTGGCGTGAGCTATGTACATGGCTTTGGTAACTAGGATCAACATAACAATTTCTGTAAAACAAAAAAAAAGGATCAACATAACATTAGACCTATTAATTACTTGATGATAAATTAAACATAGGGTGACTTAGTGTGGTGTGTGGCTTGTGGCTTAATTACCAGCCGCCACGGGCAATGTTGGATTGCCAAACACGTATGTAGCAAACAATAATAATATCTAATAACTTACTCTGTCGAATTGTTCGATAGAGAGAGACAGGTTGATATCCAACTTTTGACACTGTTGGTAATAACTAATAATCAAATCTGTGCCAAAATCATGCTTTTTAATTAATGAATGGACTTTTTTTTTATACATAAAAATTAAGACAGATATAACTCAAACATTCTGTTCAACCAAACTGAACTAGATCACTCGCTAACTGAAGAAACGTCCACACATAAGAAGAAATATTGGCAAAAGGGTCTATCACTCAGTCGTCATGCATTGTCTATAAAAGGCCAGCCACTGCTAGTGTTTGGAATATGCACACTTAATTCCTCTTCACTTCATCAGGATATCTACACTACTACTGCATCTAACTGAAATCAAAGTTTCAATTAACTGAAGCAGCCATGGCCTCTCAGAGTTTCATCATTTTGGCTTTGTTCATTGCTATTTTTTCCTTCTCAAGCATGGACACAGCATTTGCAGCACGCCATCTCTTGCAGATTATTCCAGGGCTATCCCCCTCGCCACCTTTCATGCCTACAAACCCAATTTGCAATTTTTTCCCCATACCCATGTTATGTCCACCATCTTTAAGCACCAGTACTACTATCCCTTAAGGCTTTTATGCACTAATACCTCTACGTACTCGATCTGCATTTCGCTTCAATTCCCATTGCATGCCTTCCTCCATCTCGTTACATGTTTAATAAGTGATATAGATAATATTACTATATACACATGGATTATGTTACTTACATGCTGCATGTTTATTTTCTGTTGGTGATGTTTTCTTTCTCTTTTTCTTTTCAATGTTGTATTTCTTCTTCGCATTTGAGTACGTATGTATTTTTGCTGCATCTCTTCATTACTTAATGTACCTGGAGACCCGTTGCAATAGTATATGACAAATCTTTCTTTCTTTCTCTCTTTTCCACAAAATATACAATTAATATCACGAATGTTTAACATTGTAATACTTTGTAAGTTGCAATGAGCTATAAAAAATGAGCTATTAGTGGCGTGAACAAATTAAACAACATTATAGTGTACTTTATTTCATCAAATAATTTCTTCATAAGGGAATGGGAGATATATGATGTATAGAACAATATTTATGCTGTCAAAACAAAAGAAGAACAATAATTGTATGCATTGATATTAAAATCTGATAGGATAGGAAAGTTTAAAAACTTAATTCACTTTATCGTAACTTTAAATGTAATGATTGGATTAAGCAAAATATATTTTGGTAAAACGTCATTAATTAAAAATATAATTTTGCAAATTAATTAAGTTTGACTCTGAATCGATCCTAAATAGGATGTTTATTCATTAGACTAGTTAATAAAATTTGGCAAAAATACATTGTTTTTACTGCAGCATAAATATATATTTTTTTCCTGAAAAATTTATAAATTTTGTATTAATATATTTTTTATCCTTTAATCCCTGAAAAAAAATATTTAATATTTGATTCCTACCGTGACATTGGACCTATTAGCTTGACACGTCATCATATGATGAAAACACATAGATGTGAAAATCTTTCAGGGACAAAATAATCTAAAAATATTTCAGGTATCCCTTAATAAAGTTAACGTAATAACAAGCATGAAAATAAAATAAAAGAATAGGGATCAAATATAAAATTTGTAAATTTTTTAATGACAAAAACATATTAAAATCATAAAATTTGGGCCTTGAAAGGCTATGTTAATTAAGTTCTAGAAAATCAATAAAAAGATCCAAGTTTTAAACTATCCTTTACATTGAAACGAAAGAAAAATGTTTTTTTTACAACTTTGAATTATCTAAAATTTGGGGAAAAATAAAAAATAAATTTAATTAATAATATAATGTGATAAAAAAGAAAAATAAAAAGAAAAGATAATGATTAATTAGATGTTTAAAAAATTTTGTTGTGAAAATATCTCAAGACAAAAGCCCACCAAAAGGGCAATTTGGGCCTTGAAGAACAAGCATAACCGGGGAGGGATGAGCTTCCTGCACCAGGCAATTTTCTCATACACCATATTAGAATAGTGTATTTCCTTTATTACCCTTCCCACTTTGAAATTATAATTTTAAAAAACATTCGTCTCTTCCCTTCCCGCACCATTTCCGCCACTCCCGCACCATTTCTTGCTCTGTCCCTGCTCGATTCCAGCTCTCCCTGCACCGGCATTGGTCCAAGTCTTGATACCAGCTGCATTGGAAGGGTTCCAGCTCCCTGTGACCGTTGATACATCGTCTTCTCCGTTCGACATTGTGAGGTAAGTCCGGCTAGCTTTTCTTAATGGGTGCATTTATGTAAGGGTTTTCTGCGTGTGGTGTGGGTGTGTCCTGCTTTGTCGGTGGTTATTGGCTGTTTATGGTG
>PYAF01004503.1:7643496-7685028 GCA_007407185.1 Glycine tomentella | reverse complement strand
CAACTGCAGCTCCCAGACCTCCAAAAACCTCACCAATGGCGATTCCAACCAATGCCACAAGCTCAAACAATGGATCCGCAGCTCACAGGCTCACAGCTTTCTCCCTTTCTCGCGTTTGCTTTATTAACGTTTATATATTATTTTCTTTCATTAAGGCTATTTTGGGTATTATGAAAATTGATAATGGTGTATGAGAAAATCAGCTGGTGTATGAAGCTCATCCCAACCGGGGACTGGTGACGTAGTCATACGATGGTCTTAACCTAGAAACTTCTAGTTATGGTTCGAAGAATACCAGAATGACACTGAAATTTTCAGACAATACGTTAATCCAAAACTAGGATTTTCTGGAAAGTCCTATATTGGTCCTCTACGTTATTTAAATACCCCATGTGTGTCCTATTTGACTGACATCAGATATTGTTGGCAGTTTTGTACCTTCAACCTCAATTTGCAGAATTCCAATTAATATTTCACATAAGAGAAAATATTTCACATAGGAGCAAAGTTTTGGATCCTTTCTCCTTGGATGTGTGGTATCTCTTTAGGTTTTATTTGGGAGTTAAAAGAAGAAAAAAAAGAAAGAAATTTAAGGAGAAAAGACAAAAAAGAAGAGAAAAAAATTAAAAAAAAATTCTTATTTTTCATTTGAGAGTTAAAAATATATTAAAAAAAAGAAATTAAGAATTAATAAAATATGAAATATAAAAATTATATTATTTAAATATAAAAATATATTTAAATATATTTTTAAATTTATAATTAGGATGAAATGATAATTTTAATTTTTTTCTTCTAAAAATCTCTAAATTAGAGGAACAATAATTTTTAAATTTGGAAGAATTTCAAAATAATTTTAAAAATTTTTAAATTCTTCTTTTTAAAAATTAAAATTTTTAAATAAGATATTATCACTTAAACCTTTATCTTCTCTCTCTTTTAGGACCAGTTTTTGGGACATTCAAAGTGTCCAATCACACAGGATCTCAAAAATAAGGGTCTCAAATATTAATTATTGTAATATATGTTCAATATTGAAAATTAGAGAAGATGGTAATCCTTATTTTTAATAATCAATAGATCCAAGGTTCAATTTCTACCAATAATAATTTTTACTACTTTTATATTTCACCCAATAGAAAATTATAAAAATAGTGTTTGGTAATATTTATTGAGTAAAATATTTTTCCTATTTAAATGAATCATTTATTTTTAAATTACCAATTAAGGATCACATTTTCTAAAAAAGAAAAATATTAAACACGATTCCGAGAAAATTTATCCCGCTCCTATTCTCTTTTCCTCTAAAATCCTTCTTCCAAACAAATCTTTTAAAGACTTTGCATATCCCAATTCTCTTTCAGCTGAAGATTCAGCTTTTGTGGGCACCGGAGTGGATTGGAAGGAGACACCAGAAGAACACGTGTTGAAGGCTGATATTCCGGGGCTGAAGAAGGACGAAGTGAAAGTGGAGATTGAAGATGATAGGGTTCTTCAGATAAGTGGAGAGAGGAACGTTGAGAAGGAAGACAAGAATGACACGTGTCACCGTCTGGAGCGAAGCAGTGGTAAGTTCATGAGGAGGTTCACGTTGCCAGAAAATGCCAAGGTGGATCAAGTGAAAGCTTCCATGGAAAATGGGGTTCTCACTGTTTTTGTTCCAAAGGAAGAGGTTCAAAAGCCTGATGTTAAGGCCATAGAAATCTCAGGTTAACCTATGTTGCTCTGTTCCTTGGTTGAACTGTCGTGTGTTTATGTTTTCATCTGAGGATCATTGTGTGAGAAAGATATCCAGTATCACGATGGTTAAGAGCCTTGATGTTAAGGCCCTAGAAATCTCTGCTGTGTTAAGATCTGTTACTTGGTTTAAAGATTGTGTGTTTATGTTATCTTCTAAGCAATGGACTAATCATCCGTTTGCTTGCAAGAAATTTTTTTTGAAATTTGAATTAAAAAGATAATGAAAATAAAAATAAAAATAAAAATGTAAAATAAAATAAAAATTATTTCTAGAAGTGAACTTTTTGTTGTTTCATTTTTTATTTTTAATCATGTTTCATTATCCGTATTTTCTTTTCTATCTACTTTCTTTTTTCTTATATTCTCTCCAATCAAACGTAATATTTTTATAAATTAATATGTCGGTGGAAATCTTAGTATCTGTACATCATAGGAGCATATTCGCCAATGAGTGAAAAAAGCAATAATTCTAAATCTTCCCAGCCTAATATTCCAATATCTTTTTCTATATATTTTCAAGATATTTGAATATTTCATATTTTAATTAATATTTTCTACTATGTAATAACAAATTCATGAGAATGTAATAAGAATATGTAACAGTCTCAACTAGCATGACCCAACAAAAACATCGAACATTCGATAGAATTTTCCACAAACTAGAAAGCTGACCTGTTAGTAACTTCATTTTTTATTAAAAAATAAAAATGCAAAGAGCAAAAACATGCAAAAGAAAGTTCAATAAAGAGAAACAGGAAAGAGAAGTTTCTTTAAAACAATGTTTATAAAATGACCAAAAGACTTGGAAATGACATATTAATATTTAGAGTGTATTTGAATGGAGTATTTTAAAAGTTTCATAGAATTTTAAAATATATTATTTTTTTAATTTTATCTTTAGATAAAGAAATTATATTTTTTTTATTTTTAAAATTATGTGTTTAAATAAAAAAATTTAATATTTTTATTTTAAAATTTTGAACTTTATATACAAAGAGATGTGTGAGAAAGATATAATGAAAATATATTAGATTACGTTAAAAAAAGGTGACGTGAGAATATATTAAAATATTCATCGTACAGTTTTTATAAAAAAGAGAATTTTAAATTCTTACCTCCTAAAAGGAATTAAAATTTTATATTTTTAAATGTTTGAGATTTTGTTTTAAAATTTTAAAAATTTAAATTTTTATTATAAAAATATTGAAACAATAAATTTTAAATTTTCAGTTAAATTAATTTCGATCGATTAAATTTCTATGTCCAAATACACTATGAGCTAATAATAAAGTTGTGTCATGTGCGTGTGAAAATCCGTTCGAAAAAGTGGCAACAGAAACTTTTCATATTATGAGAAGAATATTGGGTCGGACTTACAGCAAATGATGACACGTGACGGAAGAACTGATGGTGACATGTGGATGAATAATTGGAGGCTTGATTGTTTTATTATAACTATTGATGAAAGGTTTATCCAACAACAACAAAAATCATGTAATAATTTTCTTTACGACGAAGTAATAATTTTTTCCACTACAATTTAAATTATTTTTATTAAAATTTAAATTATTTATATATTCACATTAATTACAATACAAAAATAAATAGATATAAACATAATTTTTATCATGCTTCCATTTTAAATATATATTTTTTAAAATTTAATCATTAAAATTAATTATTTATTATAATTATTACATTATAAAATGGAATTTTGGGATGTGAGTAACTTTTTAAAGTTATGAGTAACTTAAATCCTTTTTGTCTATTTTCATATAGATATAAATGAGTTATTTATGAGTTATTAATATTAATTTTGTAAGATTAAGTTTAATTGCCTTAAATAATTGAACATAAGTTTAAGCTTAAGTTTGTTTATTGAATCAAACAAACAAATTTAATTCAACTTTTAACGAGTCAAGTATAAATAATAATTCATAAATAACTTATTCCATTTACACTCTACCTTTCTATAACATAATATTTTGTTTAATCAAGGAGAGGTCATCTAATAAGAAGAAATCACAAAAGGGTCTCTTCCATTTAATTATCTGTAAAAGGCCATTCTCTAGTGTTTGGAATATGCGCATACATTACATCTAGTTTAAACTAAAGTTACAATTGAAGCAAGTATGACCTCTCACAGTGGCATCATCTTGGCTTTTGTCATTGCTATTTCCTTCTCAAGCATTGACATGGCATTAGCATCATGCAATGTCCTGCAGACATAAGGGTTTCAATGTGGGAACATGTGGCTTCTTCTTTTAGGAGGTTGCTTGGGAGTTGGAAGGGATGGTATCTTTCTTTGGGAGGAAGGATTACCTCATAAACTCTGTGTTATCGAGTCTCCATCTTTATTTTTTCATTTTTACAGGACTTTCAAGTGTGTTATAGCCACGCTGATGAGTACTCAAATGAGGTTTTTTTTGTCTGGTGTGTCAGACTCATATAAGATATGTTAAATGCATTAGGATTCAATGTGTAGGACCAAGGTGGATGGGGGTTAGGGGTGGAGAACTTAACAACTTTCAATGTTAGTTTGCTAGCTAAGTGGTGGTGGAGATTTCTGGTGGAGAAGGATGCTCTGCAGTGTGGTTTTCTCGCTCACAGTATGGGTGCTTGGACCGATTTGGGGAGCGTCAGGCCCGGTTTGAGTTGGCTTGGTGACAGGATCTCATGAGGATTGAAGTGGGGTAAAACTGGTTTTCTAGTATGGTGGTTTGTCGGATTGGTGATGGACAAGACACCTACTTCTGGGAGGATTGTTGGTTTAGAGAGTCCTTCCTGAAGGATCTCTTCCCACATTTTTTTTATTTGGTGGTTGACCAGGAGGTCAATGTAGGAGAGATGTCAACGGATGCCAACGATCATGGGGTGGTGTGGAGTTGTAGCTGGTAGAGAGCTCTATTTGAGCGAGAGAAGGTGGTGGTACAACAGTGGAAGCCTTACTTTCTGCAGTCCGATTGGATTTGATGACGAGAACAAATGGTTGTGGACTGAGGGTGAGTCTTTCTTTTTAGTGGCCTCGATCTATCAGGTTATCACATTTGAGGTTTATAATCGTCTGACGGTGGTGAATTTCTCCTTTCGATCATTTTGGAAGTGTGATGTTTCATCCAAGGTCTTAGCTTTTTCTTGGAGGCTAATCTTGGACATGCTGCCTACTCGTGTGACTCTAGTGAGGTGGGAGGTTGTGGTGGAGGATGGTGGGTGTGTTTTTTGAGGGGTTGATAAGGAGGATTCACAACACCTGTATTTGGGGTGCACCTTCTCGTTTCAGATTTGGTATGAGATCTATCGTTGGTAGGATATTTCTTTAGTGCAACTTTTAGAGGTTTCACTTCATTTCATGCAGCATGATTTTTTCTAGAGAGAAAAGAGGATGTGTAAAGTTCACTATCTCATTTGGCATGCAGTTTGCTGGAGTCTTTGGTTTCACATGAACCGTATTATTTTTCACAGAGAGGTAGCAAATGCATAGGTGATTTTGTGACAAATTCAGACCTTGTCTTGGTCGTGACTTTTGTATATGGGTCATGGGACGTTGGTTTGTTCCTTTGTCAATTGGTGTTTGTAGCCATTTGTTGTTTTAAGCTGATTGTGTTTTTGTTTTCTTTTTGTTCTATTTTTTATGTTTTCATATTGATGTATTATTTTTTAGGATCACACTCCATGACACCTTTAATTAATATATCAGTCTCATTTTGCCTTTCAAAAAAAACCTAAATATTTATAATAAAAAATATTTAACTTCTCTAAAAATTAATTTTAACTTATAAGACAAGTTTAATTTAATTTACATTTTATTTTCTTCTTATATAAGTTTTTATCAAAAACATCATCTTAACATGACCTATGTTTAAAGATGCATAGATGTACATAACAAATAATAACTCTGCCAATTAATATACAAATAAGAATAATGCTTGAATTATTTTATCTACACAATTACACATTAATGCTTCAATTTATTGGCAGACATTATTGTTGGACAAAAATAACCAAGGTATTGTTATGAATTAAATACTAAAAAATATACAAATTTAACTTTCTAAATAAACAGTGCATTAAAGGAAGACTATTATCGGCAATAGAGGTAAACTGAATCAGATAACCAACGCACAGATATTCCCTCGTTTCCAACTCCAACTCTTCCAAGCTTCTAAATCCTGAAATAAATAAATAAATAAATAAGCACAATCATTTTATCTCATTTTACTTTGTAACATACAAAACAGCAAGAGTTGGTCACCCTACACTTCAAGTCTTCGATGTTATGGAATTATAATAGCCAACCAATAGAACTCTTGCCACATAAAATACTTATTTTCAAACAAAGGACGTTGAACTAACTAAAGATTGCAAAAGCTCTAGTAGTTGTCCAAACAAACCATAGCATGTACCTTCCAAACTAACTAAACATTGCAAAAACCTCTAGTAGTGGTTCTCCAAATTATAACCTCTTTCAAACCTCTCTTGCTCTATATAAGACCAAGTACTTAACCTTCTCTTCTCATACATTCCCAAAGCAAATTTTCTCTCTAAAAAACACACTAGTTCCAAAGTTTTCTCAGCTCTTGCAAGTTGCAACCCATCAACCATGGCCTCAAACAAACCCTTCATCACTGCTTTCTTTCTTCTTGTGACCTTCTCAAGCATGAGTTTGAGCCTAGCATCATCTCGTCACCTCTTGCAAACTACCGCAACGCCAAATTTGCCTGGTACTCCCACTTTGCCTAACCCAACAGTACTGCCACCTTTTCCTTCAAACCCTGCACTGCCTCAGGGCAATGTTCCCCCTTTGCCCACTATGCCTACTATGCCAACTCTTCCATCACTTCCTACAATTTTCCCAACACTCCCTTCCCTCACTCTCCCTCCATTGCCAGCCTCTTCATTCCCCAAAATGCCCTCAATCCCAACCAATATCCCCTCCTTCCCTTTCTTCTCCCCACCACCTTCAACCTCTATCCCTTGAACCATGTTCACTAGTTGCATTATTATGTGCTTAATTAGCATAAATTGCATGCAATTGACATTGCAGCATTTCATTAGTCTATGTGAGAGAACTATGTTAGGTTATGATTGTATCTTTCTTCTTTAGTGTGCTTTTTTATCTTCTTGTATTCAAGAGTTTGGCGCTATTATTGCTTGTACCTTTTTTTATATTATGGCCTACATACATACATATATATATATATATATATATATATGGATGTTTGAGTTACACATTTAGTTACAATTATGATTACAATGTCTTCTTTCTCCTGTTGAACTCTAATATACATCTAGTTCATATGTTTGAGCCGTCGGGTTCTCAACTTTGCCTTGGCTCAACTACTAATAATGGTGTTAAGGTCTCAGCTTAATAATTAGTTCACTAAAGAAAAGTTGCGTGGCAAATTTTTAACTAATTAGTAAAGAAAAGAAGTAATATTGATATTCAAAACGAGTAATTGTGATTCTAATCATCGAATCTGGTATTTCATCATGTGCAATATTTCAGCAGTTCCACTGCCATTTCTCTAAACACTTACCCCAACTCAGAAGTTAAAAGCAGGAAAAAAATCGTTATGGAAATTAAATAACATAAGTATATTTAACGAGCTAATACAGTTACATAATTTTTTATTTCAATCTACACGATTTACATAAATTAAACCGATCAGTAGTTAAATCAGGGTGTTGATTTGGCCCATTTTTTAATTCAATTCTTTCGACATGTTGAATTGAAATACAGTTAGAGGAGTTGTCATATAGTTCATATGAAAAGTCACTAGGCAATATAACAATAGTACAATACTATAGTGTGAAAAGCTATTGGCAGTAAAGGGAATTTTTTTCAATGAAGTTGCATTAACTCTAAAGCAGCAATGAGCTTACATTTGGTTAAACAAACAACAAAATCAATTCTTTCGACTCTTACATTTCAACATAATGTAAGTGTTTGGTTTTTCATCGGAGGACACGTGAAACACTCAAAATCTATCACTAAAATTAATTTGGACAACCGTGCTAGCAGTGACTTTTAGCAATTTAATTTTATGAAAATCAATTCTATGGAACTTTTAAGATGAGAAGGCTTTGCATATTCTCCAATATGTATTTAAGTCTAACTCAATTCTAAAAATTGACTTTAAAATAAGTTAATTATCTTACAATTACATACTTTATTTTGGCAATATTAATAATCGATGTAAAATCTTCGAAAAATCTCCTTATGCTCAAGGCTTAAGTGGGTCAGGAATAACCACAATTAAGTCATCTTTTTAGCACATATCTAGACTGTTTTATATTTTTCATGTTCTGGAAAGCCAATAAAGGGTATCAAAGGACTAGTACTCACTTCGTTTACAATTGATCATCTCAGTTCCATCACATGATCATGGTTTTATTGATCCCTCCATCTGTATCATACCTAAGCCCCTAGCAGCTCCCCAGAGCCGTCCTTTGCTAATTTTCTGATCCTAGTCCTACCATAGCCGTCACTACTCAATATAGTACTTCTGCCTTTGTAAGTGTTTATTGAATCTCCATTTTCCCAACTACTTGGCCGTGTAGAAGTTTCACTTTAACCTTCATCAGCCTCTCAGTACCTTTATCTCTAGTTCTTCCTCATCTTTGTGGCATCTAAAGCTCTAGCTTCATACGTCTAAGTAACATCATTCATACATTTTAGCCGCATATTGTGTTCGGCACTACTTAATGATTGAGAGTTGAGACAATAGTCTTAAACATGTCGGGGAAAGTTGTAAAATGTTAAGAGAAATGCTAGTTTTACAATTAATTTGCTTACAAATATTTGTAAAAGGAGCGAGAAAAAAATTATAAAGTTAAAATGTCTTGTTAATACCAACTAGTTTATATTTTTTGTCCCTACAAATTATTTTTTGTTCCTGTAATTTCTAGACATTTGCTTTTGTTTTATTTGTCATCAGGGTGTTATAAAAAGAATGAATTACGGATATTTACAGTATGAAAAATAATTTCCGTAATGTATTTTTTTCTACACATTACAAAATGTGAATTTTTATACTATAGAAATTAGTTTTTATATGGTAAATTATATATTCTGAAAAACTTGTTTTCGTAATGCAAAAATTTAAATTATGAAAAATAATCTCCGTAATGGATATAACAAAATTACATTACGAAAACTAGTTTGTATTGAATTAGAAGTTTCTATATATATTACAGAAATAATTTCCATACGATGTGGGGGGGGGGGGGGGGGGGGGGGGGGGGGGGGGGGGGGGGGGGGGGGGGGGGGGGGGGGGGGGAGGGGGGGGGAAGGTAGAGGGGTGTGAAAGTGAGAGGGAAGAAGAATATTTTGGAAATATAAAAAACCAAAAATAGTTGGGTGTGAAGAATAATAAGGGTGTGAAAAGCATTAGTAATGTATATATAAATACATTGGGTCGCTTGGGCTTATTTTAAAGTCCCAATGTTCAGTCCAAATATAAAATAAACAACAAAACACAATTACAGAATAAATCAAAATAACTAAAAATTATCAAAAGTCTTCTTGGTCTCTGCCAGCAAACACCATGGCCCACCCAATTGTCATCACTATTTATTTATCCTATTAAGTAGACTAAATAATATCGGGCTATACATTTGTTTGATAATATTTTATCATAATACTATAATATTTAAAAATAATAATTTTTAATATATTTTTAACTCTTAATATATCATTTCTTTTTAATTTTAAAATTTATTTAATATTTCATTTTGAATTTTATAAATTGTTTCATTTCTAAATTATAAAAATTAACTAAAAGATCAATTAATATTGAATATTTTATAATAAGTTATAATATTGTTATAACATCTTTTAAATAATTGATATTTTTATCAATATATCATATTTAACAAAAAAAATATAATATAAACTTTATTATATTAATATATATATATATATATATATTAATCTTATTAATGCACAAAACAATTTGTTAACAATAAGATAGAATACTTATTATCATATGTCATTATTATATCCTAGTCACTAAGCTGACTTATTTATTTATTTTGTTAGGATGTATCAACTCTTTTATTATGTTTTTAGTTGTTGATATATGAACTCTTTTATTATATTTTTAGTTATTGTCCTCTAAATGGGAAACACAAGGAGAGAAATATAAAATAAAATTTTTTAACACTCAAATAAGTATATGAGTGAGTTGAAAATGAATTGAAAAGGAATGTAGAACTTAATATTTATCACTTTGGACGAGAGTTCTCTATCCTTGATTGTCGGATACTTACAATAACTTAACAATCTCATAGATAATGATACTAGATAAGAATATATCTATAATTTGATAAGGGTATAATAATATTATCATTAAAATTCAAATATATTACTGACTTACAAGTCCAATAGATTGACTCTTAAGAGAGTTACATTTGTGTTTCTATATTAAGGTATATATATTATTATCACATCATTTGACACGTCAATTTTGTGAATCAAGAATAACACAATTTATAATAAGATAAATTATAAAAAGTGGACCTTCTTTGCATGTTTCTTTTTTCGTGGCGAGCATTCTCTAACACTTTTTCAATAATTTGTAATTCGATTTGATTTATTTCAGTTTTTTCTAAAATTAAAAATATATATATATATATATCTTTTTTTATTTAATATACCATGTACTTAAAATAATTAGTATCGAATACAATTTTAATTTCTTTGACAAATTGAAAAACATTATTAGTTTAATAAACAAGTGTTTTTTTCTTCTTAAATCTTACTTTAAGACTCAGCCTTCACCACATGTTTTTTTGGCTCAAAGTGCACTCGTAAACACTAATAATGCAAATATACATTCAATATTAGGCCGCATTTTTAGTTAGCCTCACTATAATTCACTCAATGCTACCTACCTAACAGATTAGGGGACCAAATGAATAATAATGGCTTAAAGACTAACATAAATATAGACGACCATTCTCGTGAATATAAGAGTGTCATATATATGAGTTGGGGTTAGCCTATTACTATATCTAACATGAATGACAAGCTATGCCAACTTTAATTGCGTTCCTGATTTTTGCCTTACACGAAATTTACCGTTTAATATACATAAAACCTTACCTAAATATATGGGACGAAAATGCCTTTGCCGATTGCCACCACCAGGTAGGCATGACAATGATGGATTTGACTCTTCCATTTTCTTCCCCCAAAAGGTGAGACGAATTTGAATTCGAATATATAAAATATGAAGATAAAAAAAAGGTTTGATTTTCTTTTTTGTTGGATTTTATCGGATTCAAGAAAATTTATAAAAAATCCAACTGACATTTATTTAATTTTTTTATATTCTAAATAAATCATAGATTAACTTATTAATTATATTTTAATTCAAATAAGATATATAAATTAATAAATAATAAATAGCATAAAAATATTTGGAAATTAAATATATTTATAGTTAAATGTATAGTTTTTAACTATATTATTTAATTACTAATAGAATGGTAATATTTTTATTTAATTATTAAAATACATATTCTATATTTTTAATAATTATAAAAATAAAATATGAAAATAATTATATAATATATTTATATAATAACATTAATTTTATATAAATGTATAATTATATTAATAATAAATTTAATCATATTATATATATATATATATATATATATATATATATATGTAATTGTGGGGGGAGTAAGTGAGGAGTGACATACCTGAACTTAACTCCACTCAGACCAACGAGTGTAATTTTTATTGTCATGTATACCATGAGATATTAAAATCATCTCTCTAACCAATTGTGTTGTTGTCCCATTGATCAAAACATGTGACATCAATTAAAAGTTACACATAGGATCACAAATGATTTCACAATTCGCGCAGAGCGTGTGTGGTTTATTTGTGAAATTAGTGGTGTTTATGAGGATTCTATATGTAATTTTTAATTGATGTGCGATTGAAGGAACATATATGAGACAAAAATGTTGGGCAAGTGATTTCAATCCAGGAAAAAGATATAAATATTGAATATGATGTGGTATAAAAATATGATAACTTTATAACGAAATTACTTAAGTGTATTTTAAGATCAATCATAGTTATAGTTTGTTAACACACTCCTTCTAAAAAAAATAAGTGAATATGCATTAGTAAATCTCACAAGCATTTATTAATGTACATCTACTTATTTTTTTTAGAAATAAGATTAACTATAATTATAATTTGCTAACTTATTACTCTTCTAAAAAAAATATGTGATGTACATTAATAAATAGGCATGACAAGTATACCTATCTCCGTAGGGATTGACTTAGACTTGTCTCGACTTTGACGGGAAAAAATCGAGTTGATCTAGGCTGGAGTTGGGTTCGAATTTTTCCCGATTGAGAAAATCGATTCAAGGATGGGGTCGAGTATGTTGGTCCCAGCCACCGCCCCTGCCCCACTGCTATTCTGATATAATAAATATTTTAAATTGCTATAACCTTACAATTTTAATGTATTGATGTTTGTTTTATGCATGAAATTATTGTTTTTTTTTATAATTGTGTAAATTTTTACTTAGTTTCATGTTGAGCTCAAAAAAATAAAATGAGAGCAAACAATTTTTCCTTAATATGTTGCTAAGCACTTAGAATTTTAACCTTGGTAAACAATATGTCATAATCACTGTTTCTTTAAGCTATCCAAAAATAAAAAAGATCAAACAATTTTTACTTTAAATTTCAATTTAACATGTTATAATAGATTCAGTCCAATTATAAAAAAATCGTCCTGTTTTCTCCATTTTTTATGAATAAAAAAAATAAGATAAGATCAGGAGCAAGGTGGGGTAGGGATTCCTGATTCCCAAGCGAGAGTGAAGATGTGTTTAATTTTTGGATCCCAACAAGGATCAAAGATAAAGGTGGGGAGGACTTCAAGAATCGAGAAAGACTAAACTTGTCCCACTTGGTTGTATTAATAAATACATGTATATTAAAAAGAAAACACTAATCCCTTGTGCCTAATCCTATTAGATTATACATAACATTAATTGGGTGCTACCTACTAAGAAAAAGTACATCTGTTATGTAAGTCATGTATTTCCTTTGTTCCTTTTTTTATATTAAATTTTTTATGTAAAAATGAAGAATACAGTTACAAAGTTTATTCTAATAAAATGGTTATAGGATTTTCTATTTTATCCAATTTTCTTTTCATTATACCACACGAGCATGTATAAATTATTTAAAAACTAGATGACAAGTAACCATATAACTAGGAAAAGAATAATTAGTGTGATCTTTATAGTTTTAAAATAAAAAATAAAAACTTTCCAAAAATTCAACAACTAATAAAAAAAAAATGGATAGAGTACAAGGCAGTGCATTGAATCAAAAACCAGACAACCGTGTTTCAAAATAAACAGCCCTCGTGTAGAATTGCAATCTCGGATGGCAGAAAAAGATTGCTATCCGCAATGATAGATGACTGCAAAAAAGGGTATAAAGTGGGTCAGTTTTTGCATCTAGATAGATCTGACATTACTAGTTTAATTTTTTTTAATCAAATAAAAAAGAGTAATGCTCACCAACAAATTACAACATTTAAAACCAAATGACAAGTGTCAATGTAAGTAACTCCTACTCCATTGACAAAACATCATTCAGTGTCAAACATTCAACTGTTCCTTTTTAAAATCCAAGGACCAAGGTGGACTATAAAAATCCAAGGGTGTGAGACCCTTGTCTCACCACCTCCATAAATCAATCCTTGTTCACTCTTATTTCTTATAGCTCGAACAACATCACTCATTAAAAAATGGCCTCTCTCCGTTTTCTCTTCTTAGCTTCTTTCTTCATTGTTTTGTCACTTTCCATCAACATTGGTGAGGTCCAAGGTGCAAATAGAAAACTTTTGGCACCGACATTTCCTGACCTTGGCAACATTCCTGGCCTGCAATATCCTCCTCTCCCCCCTATCAGCAATTGGCCAGAATACAGATTGCCATCTTTCTTAAGACCTAATTACCCCGCAATTCCTGCAAGTTATTACCGTTACACTCCACCTGCGAAAACAACCACAACCACATCTTCCAAGCCTTGATGACCACATGCATGCAATTTGGTATATACATATTATTGTTATGATTGTTAGCATTTCAAATAAATTGGTTCATCAATACGGCCATGCACAAGCATTCGATCTCTCTCTGAGTTTAATTGTTACTTTATGGTTTATTTAATTTGTATTCCTTAGATTAATTGGGTGAATTCAATTTGCGAGATCCTTGTGATCCCGTGATGTTTCTCTCCCCCTGTTATATGTTGTTCACAATGTTTGGTGTATGAATGAAAATAAAAGGGGCTTCTTTCTTTAATGTCACTAGAAATTAATGTATCATGACTCACGGGTACGTTGAAGTAAATGAAAGACTGGTTTCTGCGCACCATTCTTATATGTTCTTGGCCGGTAGCTACAATGGAAAGGAATGCAGGATAATCCATAGTCCGCGCTAGAAGTAATGAATATATAGTTCGTGAGAAATTATAACATTGATTTGATGATTAAAGTAAGAAGGAAGAAATAAGAAAGAAGAGATCATAAATTTAAATTTTTTAGGTAACAAAACTAATAACTAACAACTAACATCTAACATTTGATTTAAAAAATGAATATTTCATGCACTAAACTTTTTAGAAGAAATTCGAATTTATCACAGAATATCAAAGTCTTTCAACTTCCAAGCATATTACTATAGGGAAACAAAAAGAGAGATAGACTTAATTACATTTTTTATTTTCAACTTTTTATCTTTTGACGAATTTTATTGTCAACAAAGTAACTTGATGCATTTTACTTTCAATTTTTAAGAAACTTGTGAATTTTACCTTTCCTCATTTTACTCTTAACATACTTGTATTTTTTATCCCAACTTTATTTTTGGCAAATTTTGTATCCAATTGTTTATTTTTTGACAAATGTTATCTCTAATTTTTTATTTTTTTGGATAATTTTATTCCCAACTTTTGTGCTTATTATTAATGAATAAATAATGGATGGTAAACCTTGTTAATTTCTTAAAAGTTGAAGACAAAATGCTACAAATTAATTTGTTGGGGGTAAAACTCGTCAAAAATTTAAAAGTTGGAGAAAAAATATATAATTAAGCAAAAAAAAAAACTATTTTAATGAAGAAAGAAAATAATTTTTAATATTGAAAAAGTAATTTAACGTTCATGCTTCTTTTTTTTAATTGCAAACATTCAATATGATGTATTTAATTTTCTTTTTAACTAGTATCAAGCACCAATAATTAACAACCCAAATAATAAAAACTGGTTGTCGGGGTGTGGTGTCCTTACGATTCAAGGCACAAGGATAAAAAATAATAGGTAGAAGAGAAGGGTTAGCTATACTCATGGGGTACATTATATATGGTTCAATTAAGTTGTTTTAATATGGGCCTCTCTTGCTTGTTAGGTGTGGAAGTAGATTGAATTAGGAGCATATTCAATTATTCATATAGACCAAGCATCTTGCTCACTGTATGAACAAATTAAGGGAACAAACTCCTTTCACGACGTAAGGGAGGATATTAATTATGTAGTGACCGTAACTAATTCTACCATGATAAAAGAGAAGTGCATTTACTTGCTTCTATAGATTATTAAGGTAACTTGCCCTAGCTAGGCATATGACTATCTGAGCTTAGTGTTCCCTAACTTGAAGCCTTGAAGTTAATTAAGCAATCAGTCACCATATTACTGTTGAACTTCTTTTAATATAACAGTACTTACATTCTATGTTAATTTAAACATTTTGAAATGAATTTAACTTTAATGTAATTATATAATTGTCTACTTATATGTCGTTAAATGGTTAAAAGATAATTTGTCAAATAAATATTTATATAATCAAGTAATTTTGACAATTTCATAAATAATGATTACAAAAAAAATGGTATATTTAATTTAGGTAAATGACTATGCATGGGATAGTGGTAAAAAAAAAAACAGTAAACACAGCTAAAAGAAGACTCATATGAATGTTTCTATCTAAATATTCAAGATATAAGCCACAAACTATGGTCTATAAAAAATAGTGCCTTTGAATTTTCGTAAAAAGATAAATAAATCCCGATTGAGCCAAAATTATTAAAAATAGCTTCTTGTCCAAATTATAATTTAAAGGTTATCAAAGGAAAATCCAAATTCACACTAAATTATACTCCACAAGCTGGCAGTTAGAACCAATAAAAGAGAATGGAGCAAAACTTTTTGTTTTGAATCTGCAAGAAATTAATAAACGGATAAAAAAAATGAAATTATTCAAAGTTAGCTGGCTTTATATGCTTTGGGTAGGACAAATAAAGTCTGAAAGATGACAGATGAAGCAATAATAACGAGTCGACGAGATGATCAAATTCTCATTTTGAGAAATAATAAAAAATGATAAATTAAAAATCCAGAAAATAAGCAAATATAAAAAAGTACCAGAAACATGTGTGGCTGCTGGGATTCGAGCCCAGGTCTCCACGGCCACAACGTGGAATTCTTACCACTAAACTACAGCCACATGATGTTTGTTGTCGTGTATATATTTTAATTAATCTATAACCCAAGTTAACCAAGTTATGGCGAATTTTCAATTTTCACTAGAGACGTGATTCAAATCACCCACACCACACGCCAAACCGCATATTCACTAAACTGAATAATTAGTTATCTGTTATTTTCTTAGTGTTATCTATTTTGAGTCCTCATTCTTGTTTTTGAAAAGAAATAGAATTTTTTCTTAGTCACAAATTTCATATATTATTCATCATACTTTTTGTACTCCTTGAGAGAAAGAGCAAGGATTGTTTCTCATATAGGCATTAAAGGTGTTGTTGAATTGGCAAACTTGTTTCTTTTTCTTCCATTTGATCGATTATATCACATCCTGAAGATCTCTCCAGCAGCAGAAACCAACTTTAGGGGTCCCATCATTGTTTTCGTGAACATCTAAATACTATCTATCTTCCAACCAATAGATAATTACAAGACATGGTAGACAAGCTACCACAAATATGAGAGAGTTTAAGAGCCATTGCTTCAACAAATTATGAAAATAAGGCAATTTTGGGTTCTTAAAAGATCACAATCAATGCTATTTTCAGACTGTACTTTATTAATTAGTCTTAGTCTCACTAATATATGTAGAATTAGACACCTCATGTTAGCTACAAGCCCTACACCAAGGGACATAATTAAATTAGTTGAATAATAGCTGTAAATTGTCATGAACTTTTTGATACTTGTGTTTGTTTCGAAAAATAAAAACCTACAAGCCCATATAGTGGCTTCCATAGCTGAAGGCCACATGATGTGTGCGATTGTGTATTTTCTGTTTTCAATTGTCAGCCTGTGTTAAAGCATACCAAGTGCGAGAGTTTAGAAAGAAAAAAAAGTTATTTGGGAATGGATGTGTAAGACCATGAAGAAGGAAAAATTATTAGATAGTTTTAGATTATTAATATTTGTAGTCATTTTTATATGATAATTATTCAAGTTTTTTTTTTTAAAAAAAAAGTTAATAATAATATAAGAATTTAATATTTATATAATGACACGTTAATATATGATTTTTTTTTCATAGTATAATATTTATTTATGTGTTATATAAAAATTAGTTAAATTTATTAATTTTGAGTCACCTAATAATTTCTCCCCCACCAAATATGTGTAAAAATTGTGATAGAGTATTTTGCAGGACCAGTCCAAGATGTTTCAACAACTAATGAACTTCTATATTATCACTTGGAAAATCTTATATATGGACCCTGCTTATGCCCTAATCTCACATGATAAAACAGATTGGACTACAAAAAGAGAGTGGATGCAAGGCCACTATTTTATTTCAGATGTTAAAAAAAACTTTTTTTTTTTAATTTCAGATCGAACTACACATTTATTTTCTAAAATACACATACAAAAATACCAGGTTAAATAATAAAAAGTAAAAATAACTTTTGAACATTATTTTTTATTTAAATATTATAAAAAAATTTCTTTATCAAATTGTGTAATTAATCTTTGTTACATTTCGGTCAATTATTTTATTTTTTATCTACAGAAATAAATAAAAAATTACCAAAGAATTCATAATAACATTAATTCATTCAAGTTACTCAATTAACTGATATAAATCCATTACTTGTCAATTAATTTATTAAAATAAGATATTTAATGTAACAATTAATAATAACGAAATTAAGTTATTAAAATTAGGACTTAGGAGAACCATAAAATGTGGACTGAATACTAACAAAATACTATTATTATGTATTATTTTATAAGTAGAAGTAGGGAAATCACCAACGACAACTCTCTCCACCCGTTAAGCTCTCGAGCATTCCCAGCAACATCGCAAACGAACGCAGCGTAAAATTTCCTTCTGCAACTTTCGCATATCTGTAAGATTCATACCTTCGTTTCTACTTTCTAACTTCCGCTTTTCTTCCAATTCATTTCTTTTTATTCTGCAACTTACAATGAATGATGACGCACTATTGTTCTGTTCTTGTTGACAAAATATAAAAATCATAGCGCCTTGGATCTGCGCAACTTGTTCGTGCAGATTCAAAGGAAAGTAAATCTTTGAATATAGTCTTCATAGTGAAAATGACACATAACTTCAGAATATCTGATTATTCTAACCTTTATACAGAGATGCGATTCTTAGTGTATATAATGTTTTATGTGTCAAACCAATCAGAAATTACCGTTACTATGACTTTTAAGTTAGTCATCGCAAAAATCAACAAGTTTACAATACATGACGATTTATGATTGGAAGACAGTGTAAAACTGTGCATAACCTATTTTCTCGACTTAATGTGATAATTGGATTGCAATGCATGTGAATTTGTAGGGCCTTGTGATTGTGTTCTAAGAGGATGGGGAGTGTTACTGAAGGGAAGTTAAGGTTTTGTATTGATAGAGGGGGCACATTTACTGATGTGTATGCAGAAATCCCGGGTCAGACTGATGGGCGAGTTTTGAAGCTTCTGTCAGTTGACCCTTTGAACTATGATGATGCACCGGTGGAAGGGATACGGAGGATCCTTGAAGAATTCACCTGTGAGAAAATTCCACGAAACTCGAAGATACCCACTGAGAAGATTGAATGGATAAGGATGGGTACAACTGTGGCAACGAATGCACTTTTAGAGCGCAAGGGAGAAAGGATTGCTGTGTGTGTGACCCAAGGTTTTCGTGATTTACTCCAGATAGGGAACCAGGCTCGTCCCAGCATATTTGACCTGACCGTGTTGAAGCCGTCGAATCTATATGAAGAAGTTGTGGAGGTTGAAGAGAGGGTTCAGCTTGTTCAGTCTAAGGAAGAAGAAGAAAAGCAGGGTGGTTCTGCATCACTGGTTAAGGGAATCTCAGGAGAGCTTGTCAGGATTGTCAAGCCTCTTAATGAAGAAGCGCTGAAGCCTGTACTGAAAAACTTATTGGAGAAAGGAATTAGTTGTTTGGCTGTTGTTTTGATGCACTCATACACTTATCCACAGCATGAGCAACAGGTCAAGAAGTTAGCTTTGAGTCTGGGATTCAGACATGTTTCTATATCATCTGCTTTGAGTCCCATGGTCCGTGCTGTTCCTCGTGGTCTAACAGCTAGTGTAGATGCTTATCTGACCCCAGTTATTAAAGAATACCTATCCGGATTCATCTCAAAATTTGATGAGGGAATTGGGAAGTTGAATGTATTGTTTATGCAATCAGATGGAGGACTTGCACCAGAGAGTTCCTTCTCAGGGCACAAAGCAATTTTGTCTGGTCCTGCTGGTGGAGTTGTTGGTTACTCACAAACTCTTTTTGGGCTTGAAACAGATAAGCCACTAATTGGATTTGATATGGGGGGAACATCTACAGATGTGAGTCGGTATGCAGGTAGCTATGAGCAAGTGCTGGAAACCCAGATTGCTGGTGCCATAATTCAAGCACCTCAGCTTGACATAAACACTGTAGCTGCTGGCGGTGGTTCAAAGTTGAAGTTCCAATTTGGTGCTTTTCAAGCTGGACCAGAATCAGTTGGAGCACATCCTGGTCCTGTATGTTACCGGAAAGGTGGAGAGTTGGCAATTACTGATGCTAACTTAGTTCTGGGATATGTTATTCCTGATTATTTCCCTTCTATATTTGGGCCAAATGAAGATCAACCTCTTGATGTCAAATCAACAAGGGGAGAATTTGAGAAGCTTGCCAGGCAAATAAATACTCACCGAAGGAATCAGGATCCATCTTCAAAAGACATGACAGTCGAAGAGATTGCACTTGGCTTTGTCGATGTTGCTAATGAGACAATGTGTCGTCCAATAAGACAATTGACTGAAATGAAGGGCCATGAGACAAAGAACCATTCACTTGCTTGCTTTGGCGGTGCTGGACCCCAGCATGCTTGTGCTATAGCTAGGTCGTTAGGTATGAAAGAGGTGCTCATTCACAGATTTTGTGGGATCTTAAGTGCATATGGGATGGGATTGGCAAATGTTGTAGAAGAGGCACAGGAGCCTTATTCTGCAGTATATGGAGCTGAATCTATTGTTGAGGTCTCACAACGAGAAGATGATTTACTTAGACAGGTAAAACAGAAATTGCAAATTCAAGGATTTAAGGAGGAAAATATTTCAACAGAGACATACTTAAACTTGAGATATGAAGGTACAGACACTGCCATCATGGTCAAAAGCCAAGTAGCTGAAGATGGAAAGCTATGTGACTATGCTACTGAGTTTGTGAGGTTGTTTCAACAGGAGTACGGTTTTAAACTCCAGAACAGGAATATTGTGATCTGCGATGTTAGAGTTCGTGGTATAGGAGTCACCAATATATTGAGGCCACAGGCCATAGAACCTGCCCCTGGCAGTCCTATAGTTGAAGGCTACTATAAGGTTTACTTTGGGAATGGTTGGCAGGAAACACCTCTCTATAAGCTTGAAAAGCTGGGCCATGGCCATATGATGTCTGGGCCAGCAATCATCATGAATGGCAATAGCACTGTCATTGTAGAACCCAACTGTAGAGCCATTATAACCAAATATGGAAACATCAAGATTGAAATAGATTCCCCTTTAACCAGTGTTAAAATATCAGATAAAGTTGCAGATGTTGTACAGCTTTCCATCTTCAATCACAGATTTATGGGTATAGCTGAGCAAATGGGAAGGACACTACAAAGAACTTCCATTTCAACAAATATCAAAGAACGGCTTGATTTTTCCTGTGCTCTATTTGATCCTCGTGGGGGCCTAGTTGCAAATGCACCTCATGTTCCTGTCCATCTTGGCGCTATGTCTAGTACAGTTCGATGGCAGCTTAATTACTGGGGCGACAATTTAAATAAAGGAGATGTTTTGGTTACTAATCATCCATCAGCCGGAGGTAGCCATCTTCCTGATATAACTGTTATTACACCTGTTTTCTTCAATGGGAAGCTGGTATTTTTTGTGGCAAATAGAGGGCATCATGCAGAGATCGGGGGTACTACCCCTGGAAGCATGCCTCCTTTTTCAAAGTCCATATTGGAGGAAGGAGCTGCCATTAAGGCATTTAAGCTTGTTGAAAAAGGTATCTTTCAAGAAGAGGGGATCATTAAACTTCTGCAGTTCCCAAGCTCTGATGGTCAAGAAAATAAGATTGCAGGAACTCGCAGGATTCAAGATAACTTGTCAGATCTGCAAGCACAAGTAGCAGCAAATCAAAGAGGAATTTCTCTAGTTCTAGAGCTCATTGAGCAGTATGGTCTGGAAACTGTTCAGGCTTACATGAATTATGTACAGGTGAATGCAGAAGCAGCAGTAAGAGAGATGCTGAAGTCCGTTGGTCATAGAATTTCATCCAAGTCAAATGAACTCGTGACTATTGAAGAAGAGGACTACATGGATGATGGATCCATTATTCATTTGAAACTGAGCATTGACTCTAATAAAGGAGAAGCAGTTTTTGATTTTGCTGGGACAAGTGCTGAAGTTTATGGTAATTGGAATGCACCAGAAGCTGTAACAGCTGCAGCTGTCATATACTGTGTTCGCTGTTTAGTGAACGTTGATATTCCTCTCAATCAAGGCTGTTTGGCTCCTGTGAAGATTCTTATCCCAGAAGGCTCATTTCTCTCTCCTAGTGATACTGCTGCTGTAGTAGGAGGTAATGTCCTTACATCTCAGAGGATAACTGATGTTATATTCACTGCATTTCAGGCCTGTGCTTGTTCACAGGGATGTATGAATAATTTTACATTTGGAGATGATACTTTTGGTTACTATGAAACCATTGGAGGTGGAAGTGGGGCTGGTCCTACCTGGGATGGAACCAGTGGGGTACAGTGCCACATGACAAATACAAGAATGACTGATCCTGAGATATTTGAGCAAAGATATCCAGTGATTCTGCACAAGTTTGGACTTAGAAAAGACAGTGGAGGAGGTGGATTTCACAAAGGTGGTGATGGTCTTTTTAGAGAAATAGAGTTTAGGCGCCCAGTAATTGTTAGCATTCTTTCTGAGAGGCGTGTCCATGCACCAAGAGGACTCAAGGGAGGAAAAGATGGTGCTCGTGGAGCTAACAACCTTGTAAAGAAAGATAAACGAAAGATTTATCTCGGTGGTAAGAATACAGTCGAGGTGCTTCCAGGGGAAATTCTTCAGATTTTGACTCCTGGTGGTGGCGGATGGGGTTCTCCATTGTGAAGTTTCTTTTCTTTGGGATGAGAAAACTGTAGGGAACAGCTTCATGTTTGATGTTCTGATTGCGTGGCATCAAAAGTTGTGTTGCTATTATGGATTCATATGAATACACTCTTGGATGCACATCAATAAAATTTAATTAATTAGATCCATCTTAATATATTTGTTCAATTATTATCAGAACTTTCAACTTTCACCCTCAACTTCAGCACACAATTTCTTGCAAAGTTTATCTACACAAATCGTATTAATCTTGAGATTTTGTTTTCCTATCAAACATAAAAATGTGTGGAATCTTTTTTAGAGATCGAATCCCAACTCAGTGAAATAATATTTGGTTGTTGTCATTGCATTTAGATTATGATATGCCTAATGTTGCAGGTTTGAGTTATTTGCCTATATCAGTTTCTTACTTAAAAATAACTAAATGAGGATATAAAAGCAATGCATTCGTTTGAACTTGGAAGTGCTCTAGATACAATGTAAAGGTGGATATCTAGCTGAGCATAACACCTTAACAAGGCTGCAAAAGCTGTCCTTCAAGGTAACGTTTCAGCAAATGCAACTTAGTCATGACCGTTATTCCTATTCTCAGATTTATTGGTTGTCTCTTGATCGATGAAGACGTGTGAAGGTACCCATGATGTCTCATATTCGTAGTTGAAGGTGCTGGTATTCTGGTAACACAACTAGTTACTCATACAACACTAAACTATGTTATCAATTTGTGAAATAATTGTGAATCAATTGATAGGAACAAGAACAAGTATACATTGGCACAAAAATGATTATAATAGAATTTGTAACATAATCCCCAGGCACAAAGTTCAAAAACTAGAAACAGATCAAACCAGAAGAAAACTAAAAAAAGGCCAAGCATGTAATACTACAGAGCATATCACAGCAACACCTAGCTTGCTAGATCTAAATAAGTGCCATGTTTGCCTCATTCAATTCCACCATTGTTGCACCGCAACTCCCTCATCACTCAGCCTTCCATACAAAGCCAAGCACTCCCAATATGCTCTGCCACTCTTCTTTCCCTGTCTCTCACCATTCATTGTTGCACTCGAGGAAGAGTTCATCCACTAGGCAGATTGTCCTTTCCTTCATCATCTCCAACACCACATCTGCTTCAGCTTTCATCACAACAAATTCTTCCTCCTTCACATGCTTAGATAACCAGGCAGAAACATCCATGGGGGGCGCAGCCCCATCTTCTGGTGCAACCAGGAGACTGAATTTGAAACTTTGCACCCTATTTTGGATAGTCCTGTTCAAACCATTCAACCGCAGCTCTATTTTCCTCAGGCAAGCCCACACCAATGAAGACCCTTCTCTAGTAACCTTCAAGTGAATCACCCAACAACTCAGGCAGGTACTTGATCTAGTAAACTGAAGATAATTGCGAGAAGGAAAAGAGAAGGGTAAAGGTGGAAACTTAAGCGAGAACAGAACCTGGAAGCGGTGTGGTTTCCACCCACAAGAGCCACACGAGAAATGTGTTTTCTAGAATACAAGAGCATCAACTGCCTCATCCTCTCTGACTCCATAATTTCGTTTCAAACGGCGGCGTTTTATGGCTTCATCATCGGAGGGAGAAGAAAGGGAAATTGATGCGGGGGGAAAGAAACCAATGTGTGTGTGGCTTTGTTTTGTTTTCAAATCAATGGGAATTTATATAGGGAGAGCGAAAGCGAAAGGGGTTGAGGTTCTCCGCGGATTAATGGGGGATTGATTTTGCTTTATTTATGAGGTTGATTTGATTTTGATTATGGTTTTGACTTGAGACCGCGTAAGAGCAGTGTTATTGAATGTGTAATTCAACAACAATATCGTTATGACTTTGTTTAATTTTGGTTAAATTTAGCAGTCCCAAGGTTTAATCACCTCCTAGAAAATAAAATACACTCTTTGCTACACATTTTAATATAATATTAATTTGAATATATATTTTAAATATATTTAGGCATGTTTGCTGACCAAGTATGATATGATAACTATCTTAACAGTTGTTTGTTATGCAGTAATATTAATATACGATAATATATTCTTATATTAAAAGAGGAGTTGGGATATGATTAATATGATAAAATAAGTTATATTTATTTCTTCCGTTATATAAGATAAGATATTATGTAATAAGTTGGCATATCAGGGGACCTGAACACATGATTATATGTCCGAATCCGTCCCAATTTTAACGGAGAAAAATCGAGTTTTTTGGATTCGAGTTTAGATTTTTCTCGGTAATCAAAAGCGGAAGCGAATATGAGATTACTTATAAAATATTATGTAATATATTGAATATATTATGATAATTATAGAATTTAATATTTATGTACTGAAAGTGTAAAATATTTTTATATTATTGTTTAATTATAATTTATTGTTAATATGATTTTTAAAGTAATTATTATGAAAATTAATAAATTTATTATATATAATAGATTGTGATTAGATGATGGTGTGAAACATTTTACACTATTAATGTATAATCATTTTTCTCATAACTATTATATTTATAATTATCTTATATTAAATATTAAAAAACAAATAATTACTATTAAAATATTTTTATAATTTTAAATCTTACATAATTTGTTTATGTTAAGAATTTTAACTACTTAAGTAAATATAATTTTATATAATCTAGTTAAATTAATTTTTTTTAATAGTTTCATAGTCTATTTAAAATAAATTAAAAGTTATCTTTTAGGAAAAAAAATATGTAATTTTAATGAAAAATATTTGTTGTCATTTGAATATAATTTACATTATTTTTTTTATCGTTATTTGATTTGTCATTTAGTGTGCACTAAACACATTTGATATGATTAAAGTTAAGACTTTATCTTGCCGTTATTTTATTATGTTCTTCTCTTACCCTCATATCCTATCATACACTCTATTATATTATGGTCATCAAGCAAATCTTTAACTCAATTAAAATGAATTTTAAAATAAGCAATAACTTAACTAGGGTTCCAAGATAGTTGTAGACCTTTAAGAATATTGGTTAGAACTCCACCCAAATTGCAAGAAAAAAGCAAGAATAAAAGCTCCAATGTGTTTAAGTAAAAAGCCACCACACATTGCATGGCTTCCTCCTGTACATGCTTACTGCACCATGCCTATTTATTCTAAGAAAGACGAATGGAGGGGCCATTAAGCATATGTGCATTGTAATATCACCAAATTTAATTAAGGTAATTTTGGGTGATATTTGCGTAATTAAGCGGATTTACGAAAGTAAGGGTATTTTGGTCTTTATCAGATGTAAGGTGTATTAAGTAATTGCTGAACGCACCCTCGGTTTTATGTTAAAACCATCAAATCACGTTTTCTGCCTGTTCTTCTTCTCTTTTCTTCTTTTCTGGTTTCTTCTCCACTCTGAAGTTCTCTTCTAGCCATTTCCACTTGTTTAGTAGCTGAAATCACAAAGCAAGCAAGGAAGAAAGCCTTTTTCTTTGTTCTTTGTTGCTTTTGAGCCTTGGTGTTGGTGATTTGACGAAAAGAGTGGGTTTTGAATCTGTCCATTTTCGTTCGGCGCAGCTGAACCGCGATTGAAAACCATAGAGTGCTGGTCTACCCTCCAATTTGGTCTATTGAACTCTAAGGTTTGAAATCTCCTCCTATTTCTCCTTGATTCTTGAGGTTAGGATTAGGGTTTGGAGTGAGATTGATGAATGTTGAGTTTTAAGAGGATGAGACAGTTTTGAAGTATGATTTGGAGTGTGCAGAAGTTGATTTTAAGTTGAAATGGTGTTCCATGCATAAATCATGCATGCATGTTCATGACAGCCAAGAACACCTATTTGGACAGTTCTGGTGTTTTGTTCATAGCAGGAGCTATCGGTGTCCAAATGATCTAAAACTGGTGCCATTTGAAAGCTAAGAGAGTTAGGTCTATTCTGGAATTTTCGTGCTATTTTTGGAGACTCCTAGAAATTGTGGTGCAGAGTTATAACAGGCTGTTATACTCTGTTTTTAGCAGATTTTTCTGCTGCAGAAGTCAATTTTTCAGAAATCATAAATCTGTCTAGGATGATCCAAATCGAGTGCTTTCAGTGGCAATAGAAAGATGGGTATGTGAACTTCATGCCTGTAAAATATCAAGTCATTTGGACGAGTATCCTGGTGTGGGCTGTCATTGAAAGATGGCTGTTTGAGCTGGTATGTTGCTGTCAGCATTGTTTTAGTGCGTGATAGTTCTAGTTTTCTGTTTGCTGCAGAGGCTGTGATTCATGGAATTTGATGAAACCAGTTTTTTTTAAAATATGAGAGATATATCTTGATGCCTCTAAATTCTCGTGATTTTAGGAGCTTCCCACAAGGATTTGTGATTTTTCCAAGTGGGTGTAAAATCTGCAGAATTTTATGCAGCAACTTATGTTTTTCCGTATGTTTTGCTAGAAATAAATGCTTTGTACGGATAGGATGGTGATTGATTTTGCTTGTGTGCCTTTGTATAGGGCGTGACACCGAGGGTGTCAGTGGCGTAGCCCACAGTTTTGGAATTGGACAGCAGAGCACTACGTTGCCAGGTAAGTTCTTGGTTTCTTGGGAGTGTTCCCACTTCTATTCCCACTTCTGTATTCCACCATACTCCGAGGAAGTGATGGTTGCATTCATGAAACATGCATTAAATTGGTGTCGCTTTCTCATAATGATATATATGCATGATTCTATACTTTATATGTATGGTTACCTGTTGAATAGATCTTCTGGCCAGTTAGATAGATATGGACCTCCCTAGGAGAAGAGCGCACCTCCTAGTTTGGTTTGCTCACGTAAAGGGTGATGATGATCCCTTAAGACCAAGAGATAGGTGGTCCCATCACGGTTGAAGCCTATTCTCGGGGTGCCATATACGTGCGTCCATGCGTAAGGGGTAGCTCCCGATGGGATGACACGGGTGTGAGTTCCGGTCTCACACTGAGGACTAAGAGTCCTGATGCTGATGATGATGCATCGTGGCGGCGTAGTTCCGTAGTTATACATTAGAGCTAGATGATTGGTTGTATATTGTTATGAGGGTCGGGAGGCCAGTATTTGTGATGTCTTTGATGTTGTGTGTCATGGAAGTGAGCCAGGGTGGAGGAGATGTCTCCAAGGACCCTGAGCTTACTGAGATGTGTATCTCACCCCGTGCGAGGATTATGTTTTGCAGGAGACTCATCTGGCAGAGATGACGGTTCCCAGGACAGAAGGCCCCAGTAGGGACAACTGTTGCAGCACCTTCAGAACATGGAGGCTCCTTGTTTTGTTTTATTGATGTTTTATACCCCTGTGAGGGAAGATGTGTGTGTGCACACATGTTTTGGATTATTTATGCACTGTATGTTTGTATATTCTCGTGTGAGGAAGTGATCTTTGAGATCAGAACACCTGGATGCTTATTCTTTTGTATAGACACTGTAAGTGTCAGTTGATATATATATATATATATATATATATACACACCTTTGTCTACCTCCTGATATATCTGTAGAGATATCGTTTATGCATTTGCCGTGGTTTATTTATGTTGTTTGGATCTTTGAGGCTGGATTTTGTTTATGATGAGTATTTACCGCGAACCATACATAATGAATCAAGAAATATAGTTTCGAAATCTCTTCCGCAGCTTTTTAATTAAAGTAATGATGCGCTTATCTAAGTAAGTAATATGTTAATACACCGGATGCATACGGAGTGTTACATGCATGGGGAGGAAGCTACATTCTCATGTTGTGGCACAAGACTACTATGGAGGCAAATGGGTGCCTGGGGTGGGTCGACTTTAAATGTCTAATGAGTTGCATATTTGTTGACTTGGCCTGACCCATCGAACCAGATTAGATTAATTCACTTTTTTTTTACATAAATTTTATATAAATTTTAAAAGAAATCAAATAATTAAAATAAAATTAATACGGATCAAATAAGTTTGATAGTTTTCAAATATATCAAGATGATTCGTTGGGTCTCCTGATCCATCACATTGTTCCATTATTGAGGGTTGTTCTATATATGTAATTCTTAAGAACTGGAAACATTAATGCTTAGTAAGGATTGATTAACGACTAGTACCTCTTCATTGTCATTCTTGGACTTGGTAGAGGGACAACCACCGGGCCTCCCCAATACATTGATGCGAAGATTTTGATGTGAGGTCTCCACAAGTAACTAGAAGAATCCAATTAATGCAAATTACTTCTGTTCTCTTTTATAAATAATAAAAAATTAATTTCACACCTATTAAAAATATTAGTTAATTTCATTAAATTATGTCATTTCTAATTAAAAAACAAACATTTTTCTAAACTATCATTTACTGTAATTTGATATTAAGTATAAATTTTCTATTAAATGAAGGACATTTGGTATATAATCTCGTAAAATGAAACAAAAATAATATAAAAAAATTATGTTTTTTTCCTTATAAAAGAGAATGGAGGAAGTATAGATTAGGTGAGTCATGGAAGGTTCAAGAGGCTTGTCAGTTTGTCTATCCTCAAACTTTCTTAGCTTAGTGTTCAACTCTTCCTATTGTTGTTTGGATATGTATCCTCCAACTTTACATGGAGATGATCAAGCAGGTATGTTCCCAAATGAACTTGACCACTTATTTCCTCTCTAAAGTTACTTTGCTGGTTTAGATAAGCAAATATATATGGTGGTTTCCTTGCTCATCAGAGGGGGAATGTACTCTATATTGGGCTCAAGAATATTAATCATGAACTTTCAAGATAATGAAGTTTTCTCTTAAAAGATCATTTATGACAAAAGAATTCATAGAGTTATAATGATTATCAAGTAAAATGCGGACGATTTATAGTTAGCTAGTCATTTCCACATACAATGCCAAATGTTCATAACACTATTATAAAAGGTGGAATATTTGAACAAAATCTCTTTTACTCATGGTATTCCTCAAAGACACGATGCTTAAGTCAGTGTTTTGAAGGTGAAGAATAAAATGTAAAAGTTAGGTACTATTATAGTAGTAATTCTTACGTGACAAGGCAAAGAAGATGATGTCTCTAGGGCGAGTCCCATGATTTGTGCGAGACATAATTTTTATACAAATAATTCCTCATGTATTAGAAATCATTTTACATAATTTTTTAAAAAGGAAAATCCTTCAATTCAAATTAGTCTCATAATATTATAAAATTATTTCAACTTAGAAACTAAATTGATAAATATTAAATATTTAATTAAGAATTAGTTATATAATTTCATTATTTTAAAAATTATTTAGGAAAAAAACAAATTTGAATTAACTTACCTTTTAATAACTGCAAGTGCAATTAGAGAAATGAAAAATAAATAAGCTGCACAAAAGTTTAAACTGTGCATAATACTAAGAGTATATTTAGTGGTAGATCTCAAATTGAGATCTTAAATTATTTTTTGGTAGACTCCTTAATGCCACATAAGATCAAAAATCTCTTCCATTTTGTTCTTTAATATTAAATCTCATTTTGAGATCTTAGAGAGAGAGAAAAAGGAAGAAATTTTATTTATTTTGAACAATGTGCATATCTTAAAGGATCTTCTACAAGAACTCATCCTTGGAGATCTCTTCAACTCATTTATTGAGAGATTTAATGAAAATCAGATCTTGAACACAAAATCCTTCCTTAAGATCTTGCACTAAAGATACTCTATACTTTTTTCCTTTCTCTATAAAGATACTCTAACTATTGCATACTTTCTTCCTTTGTCTATCTAAATGCACTTGCAAATCCTTGATAGAAGAAATCAAACTACTAAATGAAGAGAAAATGTATTACATTAGCTAATTGCTGTTCAATGTTTACCTATGACTAAATTTTCAACTTTAATCATTCGTGTTTAGTATATTTCAAATTTTCAAACATAAAACCACCCAAAATTTACAGTGAAAGGATGCTAGAAGACATGTGGCAATGCAATGATGTATGATTAAGGATATAACAATCATGATTTTCCTTAATGATCACCATTGTTTTTCAATGCCTTCCATAATTTATTTCTCTTAGTTATTTTCTTGATTGAAATTAAGGAAAAATTAGGTGTTTTCTCTTTTAAAAAAAAGACAGTGAGACAAGTTAAAGTGACGTGGCTAATTTTGAGGTGCTTAGGTTTATTTGATCACTAGCTAGCAAGTATGTGTGTAATAACTGTTTAATTTAAAATTTAAACAAATTTTAAAATATGAATCAAAAGAAAAGTATTTTGAAAGATATTAAAATTATGAGATATTCAAATAATTAATTTAAATAAAATACAAAAAGTAATTTAAGTTTAAAAATTTAAAATTATAATATATATATATATATATATATATGTATCTAAAAGAATTAGATTTTTTTTTTACTTCAAGAGAATTAGAAAATTAAAAACGACGTGTCATTTCTAGGAAAATTAACATAATTTAATGTATAGACACAAATTGCTTAAAAATATTTGACAACTAATATAGCTAATATCTGAATAATATTATATATGAAAATTTGATATTTGATTTAGGATATAAATGGAAAATAGTGTTTGAGAAATAACTCTAACTAGAAAGGAAAGCATTAAGAGGCAATCCTAGAACAATCTTAATTCCTAAACACTCTTAAGATTCTTTTCAAACCTACTCCCATTTGAAAGTAAAAGATAGGGTGTGTTCTGTATCATGTATTATACGCATGTTTAGGTAAAAAAAAAAAAAAAAAATCACGTCTAATTTTTTTATTTTTTTTAAAAAAAGTAAGATTAAAATGCCTTGGAGGGAAGTGCGTAAGTGTTGATGACGCCCAACCAAACATGCAAATAGATAAATATAGACACATTTCGTTGTAATAATTGGGAGTGTTTGTAGTGATTAGGGGTCAAAGATCAAAAATGAGTTATTTATCAATTAATTAAGTATTTTATCAATTTTCTTACGAACTTGTTGGCATGATGTGAGTATCGACCGATAGTCTTTGGGGTTTGAAAATTTGATACTTAGATCAAAATCAATAGAGCATTTTATTGTTCTTATGACTAGATCCAAACCCCCAATCATTGATTTTCTTTTGTTAATTAAAAAGTAGCTACTCTAGTTTTAATTACTCTAAATTTTAATATCTCTTTTTATTTATCATAAATTAGAAGTTTTTTCATTTAATTTCTTTAAAAACTGATTTTAATTTATACATAAGTTAATTTTAACTTATATATAAATAAATATTTCATTTTTCTTATAATTGTTTTTCAATCATCATAAAAATGTATTCCGGTCATCATTTCCAAATTGCAATAGTCTTAGGAATTTTTTTTCCTACAAGTATATTCCTTCATAGGTAATCTTAATATAGAGATGTAGTCAATGCTCAATATGAACATCCCTTTTAACAGATATTCAAACTTTGATTCACACATTTGAGAAAGACTAAATTCTACTAGATCCAATAACTATACCCAATAGCCTCAAAACTATTGCATCTATAAAAGCGTTCAACAGAACATTTGAGCACAACAATGATACTGTAAGAATGTTGGACAATTCACTTTGCTCACAAAACGTACTAGATCGACCCACGACCATTAATGTTCCTCCTGAAAGCTCATGGAACACCATTTTGCAGAGAAAAAAGTTGTTAAGCCTAAAGGGTATGCTTTTGTGCCTTTAGAAAGAACAAAAAGTAGAAATCAATCAATTCCGTGGATGTTCTTTAGTGAGTATTGAGATAAAGGATAAAAGGAATCCCTTAATTCTAGCAGTCAGTCTCCGAAATCCAACCACACTTTGGGGTAGATGTAACCGAAAAGAGTAGACCTAATTATATGGTTTTGTGTATTTGGTGCTCATGCCCTCCACCTTGAGCAAATTAGAATGTGGTGTAGCACCATGTGTATAATTTATAGAATTATACAAAAATTATTGTGTGTTATAAGGCTCTTTAAAATTTTGTAGTCTGTCTCTCTCTGGCTTTCATCAAACGCACGGGTGTAATATATGAGATTGGATGATTGTAGTTAGTGGACAAAAATTGGGATTGCACTTTATGGTCTTTTGCATTTGTGTAATTCTCTTTGCTTTATTATTATTTTTATTGTCATGCTCCTGAATGATTCATCCAATATACTGTGCTCACTTTGGTGGGGGCTATTAATTGGGCCCTTAGGCTAATTAATAATTAATAACAAATTAGATTGCTATGTGGTAAAAGCAATGGATTGGATTAATTATTTCATTAGTGAATGACGCATGTTCAGTGTTTGTGTCTCTTGTGAACTGTTCCACAATGTTGTTATCGTCATAGTTTTCTAATTATAACTATTCAGCCTTATGGTAAGCATGCTCACGCCCTTGATTATCGCTAATCAAGGGTCAGCATCAATCCATTTAACCTAACTATTATTTTTAAGTATTTATATGCAGATTGGGGAAGAATGGAAACTTTGGTCCAACTTACAAGTTGAATTAGCAAATTATTGTTAAATAATCAAACATAAATTTTCAATTTCTAATCCTGGTTTTATTTTAGTATAAAAAATATTTAATTATTTACTCAGTGGTACCCTAAGACAATTTTGTTAGCTTGGTATATATGAATTTCGCGGCTACTTACTGAAACTAAGGACATTGTTGTATAGTTTAATTAAAAAAACTATTAAGTTGACCACTTAAAATATGTTCAGGCTTCATCCACATACCAACCAAAAGGATATCTAGCATCACCAACACATTCAGTTCCATTAGAGTATCTACTTAGTCGCAAACAAATACCAACTAAGACTATAGTACCGAAACACAGCCGACATTTGATTAATCAGAACCAAATTACCTATGTCCATTGTTGGTGAAAAGATTCTTATTCCAAAATTTTAATAATACTATATTATTAGAAATTTGAATTCAAAATTAATTAAAATAAATTCACTCATTTTTCTTATTTTCTATACTAGACTTAAAGTATAAATTTGCCAAGTGTTGACTCTGGTAAGCACCTCTATTGAAGTGCATGATTCTTACAACACAATTTGTGAATCGTGAATCATGTTTGAGCTAAAATTATTTATAGTATCATCAGAATAGGATAATATTAAATCTGACAGTTATTGAGTCTTAGTGTCACAAAATCCAACTCATTTCGAATTTCAATAAATATCGTTATTTATATTATTAATAAACTTTTTTTATCATACTTTTATTAGGGTAAAATTGTCATTTAAAGTATTTTTTTTTTATATGTATATATCCTATTCATGGCATCTAAGCTATGTTGGAGTAAGTCTATCGTTCAAATACCTCAAACCTCAGCTAATGTAGAGCAAACATCCATAAGAAAAACAATTTAGAGTTAAGCCAAAATCAACAATCTAGTTAAAAAAAATCTAATTAGTACAAAGAAGAATATAAAAGAAAGAGAAAAAAATCAATGTAATTAAAATATTAGATTATATTTTACCCCCAAAAAACTTATTTTATATGAAAAAGCTTAATAGAAAACATCTCTTAAATAATTTTATGAATAATTTTAAAAAAATCTAGCCGAAAAGCATATATATATATTTTTAAGTCAGGACTAAAAGCATATAATAAGAAATAGGTGTTATTAATCAATCTCTTATTGAAAAAAATAATACTCCTTTTATTCCACAATAAATATCATGTTAGAAGAAAAAATAAATCTCAAAATAAATATTATTTTAGTTTTTCAATATAATATATTTTATTTTTCTAATATTTATACTCTTAATAATATTTTTTGAATACTAGTATTATGTGGCACCTTTTCTAGCATAGAAGACTATAAATAACGTTAATTTGTAGAGAGAATAATAAACGATTATTTAAATCAAACTAAAAATATATTAAAAACTATGATAAAGATACAATAATTAGTAAAAAAAATTAATAAAATAAGTCACTGTTAGTTTAACGACTCTAATCAGCACTAGCTAAGTCAAGTCAAAAGTGACACTTGGTTGTCTATATAGCGGTGGCATCCACATTCAGCAGTACCTCTTTGGACATTTTCTTGTAGTGAATGGTTCTTTCCTCACTCTTATTCACTCTCAATCATCTCTTTTTTATCTCTTCTCTCTCACTCTGCTCAATTCAGCACACCCTTTTCCTTCTGATCCTTCTGTAAGTATTTCACACACTGTTTTCTTCTTGATTTTGCTTTCTGGGTTTTCTATATTTTTGCTCTTGTTAGTGGGTAAAAGGGTGGGGAGAGAAAAAGTGAAGGCTTTGGTTGAATTGGGACTAGGAGTGTAGGATCTTCTCAAAAACAAAGGAGGGTAAAAAATACTACAATCCTCAAGTTTCTAAACAACAGAAGCTGTTAGTTTAACAGAACATACTCAACAAAGAAAAGGCACATGCCCTTATAAGATTTGACTCCAAAACCAAGTTTCATCAAAGAAACTTATTTGGTTGAAAGATTTTGATACTTGGCTAAGTGTGCTTCATGTCCTTGTATGTTACTTGAGCACAAGTCAGCATGTGGTGAGTATGTTCATTTTTGTTTATGTTCTCTTATTATGGCTGTTGTGAAGGATAAGGTTCCCACAGGTTCATTTTGAGTAAATGAGCGCTTAAATTGTATGTTTCAATGTCTCTGTCCATACTCACAGTGGTTATTGATGTTTTCTCAGTTATGACTCGTCTGTAATATTTTAGAAGATTTGGTATATGAAATAGACTAGAAAAAAACACTTATTTTATGATGTATGATAAAATGAAGTAATGATGTTTATTCTATGATATAATCTTGTTTCAGGGATATTGGTTTACTTGAGTGCATAATATCAGCCTGAAGCTCTACGTGATTCGGATATCTAAAGCCACACCGGAAAAATCAGTATGCGTTGGTTGGGTCTTTCTGTTGACTTGTTCCGCCAAGTTATACAGTTGAACTTATATTGTAAAGTTATTCTGTAGATCATCATTTCCAAACTATTTGCTTAGCCACTGCCATGGATGCCAACCATTGTCTGGTCGTTTCTTCTGATAAGTATAGAATTGGCTAAAACATAGGAAGTGAAGGCAGATTATGTTATTTTGTATTTTCAGTATGTTCTTATCTCATATTGTTCTCTAGATCTAGCTGATTCTGATTATGTTTAGCTTGGGTTAACTTCATTGTGATATTCAATTGGGCGTTTATTCTCTGTGTGCAATAACATTAGATTGATTGAGTAGTGTGGTGAGAAACAAAAGAAGTTATGGTGTGCCAAGCAGCGAGCCAAACAAGATTCCGGGCATTAAAACATGAGTATGGCATTGATGGTGCAGCAACAATAATTGTTAGAGTGATAGCATGCTTTCAACCCTTGCATTTTTGTCAGGTTAGTAATATGTTTCTGTTCTGATTGTTGGTGTTTTCCTGTTGCTGTTTTATGAAATGCCTATATCTTTAATGATGAAGCTTGTTGTTTGATGAAAGTCTCCTTATATGTCTGTATTGTGGCATAAGACATAAACATTATCACCATTAAACACTAAAAACTATTGGCCTCTGTTATCAGTTATTAGATAGTTTTATGAGTTCAATGAGTGACATGCACTATCTTCTGACTCTTTGCAGGCTGAGTACTTCCGTCATTTGCTTAAGCCTGTCACGTAGATTGATTCACATTTCCTTCTCACTAAGCTGGACTTTGTAGTTTTTTTTTTTTTTCCTTTGTTCCTTAGAAAAGCAGCAAGTTTCCAAAGATCTCATACAAAAGCACCATAACATCTATTGGTACATATTTTCTAATGCACTATTTTCATCTTTTCAATTGAAAGGCTTTCATATTTAGCATTGTCTGATTGGTTCTATTGTTCTGTAGGTCATTTGTTTTGTTGGATGGTTAAGGCTGACGGGGCTTTGCCTCGCCCACACCATGTGGCTTGGCAGTCACCTTCTTCTAATCACTTCAGTATGCTGCCTAAGCCTAGCTTACTCGGTCTTCCAGCATACCTGAATTCAAGCACTTCCATCTTGCCTTCTGCCAGTATATTTCGTGGGCTTGCAGCTCCTTCTATCCCAAGTCTGAAGACCAAGCTAAAAAATGAAGTGCAAGGATTCCTTCAGTATCGCAATGCTGACACAAGTTTGAAAGAAACACATTTTGGAGGAGCTTTAGAAAATGCATATCCTTCTTTGCAGAAGAGGTTACTGATCTTCGACCGCACTGATAATAAGACAAGGTTGTTTTATGGTACTGTCCTCCCTCTTGTCCAGAGTCCAACTGTTACTGCTACAAAGTTTGCTCAAAGTTATGCCATAAATGGGGAGGGACAGGCCAATAATGTGGGTCAAAAGCATGTAACCAGTTACAGTTTACTGAAAGAGTCTGTTAAGAATCATGCAATTACTGAAGAAAGTGAAAACCATGAAGATACAGAAGAAATAAATGCACTGCTTTATTCTGATGATAAAAGCAGTGAAGACAATGATGATGATAGTTGTGATGAGGTAACAAGTACAGATCGTTCTCCATTGGCAACTAATAAGACTTATGTGGTACAAGAGCAATTTGAAGACACGAAGGAGGAGGTTGCTAGCTCTGATTGGCCTAACAAAAGGCTGAAGCTATTTGATGGTGACTATGATAGATCATCCACACCTGTGGACAGGTATAGTTTTGTAAGACCAAATGAAACCTGTGATTGTGTAAGCGATGCTGAATCAAAGAATTCTAGAAGCTGGGCATATTCTGTTGATAAAACTAAAGTAGATAATTCAGTGGCTTGCGATATCAAATTTAAAAAGGATAAGATCCATGAATCATTGAAAGTTCTTGAGAATTTAATTCCTGGTGCAAAAGGAAAGGAGCCACTGTTAGTCATTGATGGAACTATTGAGTACTTGAAAATTTTGATGTCCCAAACTGGTGCTCTTGGGGTGAAATATCACTAAGTAGTACTCAGTCACAGCCACTGATGTTACGGCATATTGGTTGAAGGGCACATTCATGGTGAAAAGATGTTCTGTGAATTCTTAGCTTTGTTGGTTGATATGTTTATCTTAGCATGTTTGCTTCTTGTCTTCTTTAAATCCTCTTTCTTGAGGTGTACATACATGGTTGGGAAATAAAGGTGTACTAAGGCTGAAATAGATAGTATTGCACTTTGGCACTTCGGTTGGGGAAAAATGCAGGATATGGGGTTTCAATTTGTTGACCAATATGATTATCCTGTAGCTTTTTTTGGAGATTAAAGGTCACAGATTGAAGTGATGGAGATGGTAGTGGAGGGTCTTTGCTGTAAATGAGGATTCTTTTTTTTTTTTTTTTCTCTCTCAAGTGTTGCACTCTCTCTTAGTGATTGAATGCATGCACATTAGGCAACTAGGGTCCCACTTTCGACCCTCCTTTTTCATTCTTTCAAGGTTGCACGCATATCATGCTGGCATCTACTCTAAAAGTAACAAGAAAGTTTCCTGATGTTTGGCAGAGTGAGCTTAGTGTTTCATTATGAGTTGCTGGGCCCCCTTTGTTTGGATATATAGCATTTTGTGGTAAAGGTTACTTTGTTTTACATGTTGAGGGAGGGAGGAATGATGATAAGCAATTCTAGTTTCTGCTTTGTAATTCATAATAATATCGGTGGTCTAGGTCTCTTTTTGATGATGCTATTATGTAGCTGTCGAGTGTGTGTGATTGTAAGAATAATTGGAGTGTGAATGGTTATGGAAGTGGTGTATGCAGTTTATAGTCTATCATGCTTCATGCATGTAGTTCATCTTGTCAGTTGTTAGCTGATGTGGTTTTCATATTTGTACATATCATTTTCTATCAATCTGTGCTTCCTCATTGCTTGTTATTTGTGTCTTTTTGCATGCAACTCTGCATCTAAATATGATTCTTTTAAGGAAACACAGGGGCAGGCAAGAGCTAGATATTTTTCTAACTTGATTTTTCTAAAGCAAAGATTGTAATTTAGAGGGAAAGAAAGACATTTAACTGCCAAAAATTGCAGAATTATAAGAGTATCTCCAATGGGGATTCTTTGAAGGTTTGTTAAGTGAAGGAACTATTTTTTAAATATATTAAGGATAAAAATAAAAATAAAAAGTTAAAAAGTTAAAAACAAATGTTTTAAAAGATTTTTCTTTAAATAACATTTAAGAAACTCTAGAAGCTATTAAGAAATTATAAAAAAAAATTGTTTTGTTTATGAAACAGTCAAACAATTTTTTAATTAATAAAAAAAACTAATATTAACTAAAAATATCTTACCAAACATCACTTTAACTCTAGAAGTGCAAATAGGTTGTAAACTATATATAAGGGTGGGGCTGGACTAAATCTATCCAACATGAGAAAAACACTTAGGTAGAGTCTTGCTTACACTTTTTTTTTTTTTTAAAAAAAAAATTGAACCAAAGCAATTCAATCAATATAAGATAATTAGTCATTGGTTTGAGTAGAATCGTCTTTTTAAGCAAGATCTCAAGTTGAGTATTGTGAATTGAAAAAATATGAATAATTAAGAAGTTAGACACCAATACAAGTAATCAGTTAGGTTTTTTGACAAAGATTAATTATTAATAAAGTTAATAAATACTCCGTATCAATAATTCAATATTATAATAACCCAAAAATTAATGACATATAGATTTAGGTTGCGTATGTGAAAACTAAAAAAATTAAAAATTTGAAAATTATTAATAACATATATATATATATATATATATAATAATTATAAAGTTCCGTGTCAACGGGTTGAGTAATTGAGTTCACGGGTTCGAAATAAAAATCTCATACCTAAATAGAATAACATTAGATTTGATCAGATTAAGTGAGATTCTACTTAAACACTAACAAAACTCAAGCCAAAGTGTTTGAGTCAATTTTCAAGGTTATCCAAATCCGTGAACTCATGGATATAATCAATTTATTTTTACTTAATCCACTAAGGATGAAGCTAATTATCCATTTATTTTTTTGCTAAAAATGATGATTAATGAAACAATAAATACATGTTTCAACAAATTGGTAAGATTAAATATTATTTTTCCAATTTGACTTTTGATTTCTTAGCTACTGCCTTAACAGTAATAGTCAGCAAAATGGCAATTCATTTACTAAAAACATTATGCTTTATCTAGAGTCCAGTTACCAAATTTATTAGTCGTTTTGTGCAAGAGATATGTGGATGCCTACAGATTTTCTTCATGTGTTAGGTATTGGTAGTTTGGTACACATTACATGATAAAATTAAGAATGAATAACCATGAGGTTACAATTTACAATGGACTACTATTTACGTACACTAGATATATCGATCTAAAATTTAAACATACATAGAATAGCAACAGGGGATTATAAAACATTAGAATTTTGTATACAAATGTTTGTCTATGAAAATTGTGAGGCATGGTTAGCATAAACATCAAGCCCTTATAGAAGATTTTGAATCTTAATTAGTACAGCAATGACATTAACAATAACAATGGCTAAAGAACTAGTCTGCATCAGTGTACGTAGGCAGAAATATAGTGGAGAATGATGCCTAAGAAGCAAACAGAGATTAATGGTCAACTTGAACTAATGATAACACACTTCAGGGCTTGATAATGCATCACCCAAAAAAGTTGTTTTCACTCTGGAATTTGTGGATTAATTAATAGGAGTGGACAGTATGAAAACAAGTTTGGCCCCATCCATATATGTCTAATGTAGATCCCCATGCGTATGTATTTATGATGAGAAACATGGAAAGAAGTAACTCAACCACAAAGAAATTAAGTCCAATAAAGATATCCCAACTAAACCTTCAAGTTTCAAAACTACAGATAGATGATAATTAATCCTTATGCTCCAATTACAAAGCCCGATTTTTTATTTAATTATATCAAATTCATGTAATAATTATAAATAACATCATCATCTTAATTAATGTTATTACTTTTTAGTACTAGTGCATTAATTAATCACTCCCTTCCTTCTAACATGACTGAAATTTTAGTCTTTTAAAAAATTCAAATTAATTAATATTCTCACTTTTTAATGAGATATTTAAATATTTATTCTAATTTTATCATCTAATAAATATATTATTTTGAAAGACTTAATAATATATTTATTGAAAGTAAAAAGGAAAACAAGAATATTTTAGTAAAATTATCTCCTAATAAATAGTAATTTTTTTTAATACTAGTTTTCTTAATCTATATAAAAAATCTTATATATCACTTATTTTGGAACCAAGAAAGTAATAGTTAAATAAATAAGCATGGTCCAGGGCATAATCAACTTAAAATTTATAATACAGAATATTCCTAGTAAATGAATTTGAATTTTGAGTTGTAAGCAGAACTAAGCAGGGTCCAGAAATGATTCAACTTGTTTGGGGCTATCAAGTTGAAACTGTTTCGGATTAGACGAACTTACAAATCCTTGTCTTGTTATTAGCAGACAAAACAAGCAATTATCAAGAAGAATTTGGCATCGGGGTTGGCCATAATACACTGTACAATGACTACTTCTTGAACGAACGAGTAATATCTTAATTAATTGTATGTCTACAATCATTGATCGTCACTGTTACTATGCAGAACTAGTTTTGGAGAATGTTACTCTAAAAAGTCTAAACCAGAAGCCATACTTGAGTTAATCAAATCAATGATTAATTTAATTCCATTACACACGGGAAAGGTGATCAGAATCAAATATTATTATCGCTCCATCACATAATAATTATCGTATAAAAAATTATTTTAAAATAATTATTATTTTAAATTTTTAATATAATTTATTTATATTTTTATAATATTAATGATGAATGATAAAATCTATAAATGAATTAATAATAAAATCAGATTAATTTTATAAAATTAGTATTGTCTTTTATCTATTTATTATTTTGGGACAGAGAGTATTTTTTATCAACTACTATTTCAATATTTTACCTATCTATATAGAGCTTTGCTAACATACACCAAATTGTATACATTAATAAATGCTTGTGAGATTGACTAATATGCACATTTTTGTTTTTTTAGTACAAGTCTATTAGTAAATTATAACTAAAGTACACTAATGATTTAGTTTATTAACACTCATGCTATAAAATAAAGATATGTAAGTTAGCAAATTATATATATATAATTAAAATTCATAAATA
>PYAF01004503.1:7610328-7622572 GCA_007407185.1 Glycine tomentella | reverse complement strand
CGCCTGGGGCGTGGCTACCTCTGCTTCTTCAAAAGCTTGAATTATGCTTCTTCCTGCTATAAATATATTCAAATTAGCACAATGCATGAAAAGAGGACATTCATCAACATTTTACATAATTCTATGCAATTCTAAGCTATTTGTCAATGATTTTGGGGTTTTAGAAACTTGGAAAGGACCATATGCTGGATGCATATCATTTAACAAAAAAAATTAATCTTTTATTATTTAATATTTTGTTAGTATATCATATATTTTTTCTGAAGTTTATAGAATATATAAAACATATCAGAATTCAAAATAATAAGAAAAAAATACACAAAATAGCCCATTATAAGATTTCAAATTGGTTGTAGAAAAAATGCAAACGATATTCATAATCAATTTAAGTAAAAATATTACCACTTTAAATTTTATATTTTAAGATATATCATCCCATTAAGATTTTAATCTGATTGCAAGTTGTACATTGTTTTCTCTTTGCTTTTTGCTATACAAAGCGAAGAATATATTTAATTCTTTTCATGTTGTTATTGTTATACATGTGGAACCTTTTTTCTCACCTTTCATATACATGTGGTATCAACATAATACATTCTTCGATCACTTCATAGACAATAAAAATTCAATAAAAAATATTACGAAATTTTCATAATAAATAAAACATTATAATTATAAACATAATTCAGAATATTCAAGTAAATATTACACATCAATGACTGTCCAAAAGTAAATTTTAAATAATAATAATATCCATAATAGCACAGTTTAGAAGCTAATTTACAGGATTCTTGGATCTTGGGTGAAAGAAAAATGAATTACATCATTTGGCTTCAATACTTTGACCTTGACAAAGTCAGATCAACTAGAAGTAAGATAACATTCATTGTCTCTTTTACGACGTCCTCCAAGCATACATGGATATATTATATCATCATCTTCCAACAAAATGCTATCTTGACTTAAAGGAATGAAGTTCTCTACAAATTTTGTTGGAATTGAATGCAAGAATAGATTTTAATATGAGTATTTAAAGTCCTTAAAACATAAAAAGAATATGTATGTGTACTTAAAACTAAAGAAACAAAATAATTTATCATAGCTTGTTTTTTCAAAACAGCAACTTTACTTAAAACTTCCGTACAACTTTTTCCTTCTTAAATATCATTCAGTTCATCAGAAAATATATCAGTGTGCTGAGAATCTTGATCAATAGAATCTTCTATTAAAATTGGATAATCAATTTCTTCATTCGCAGCAGCTTTACTTTATACACTTTTTAACATACACTACAATACTAATAGAAACATTTGCAATTCTATGTAAGTGTATAAAATTATATTCTTACATTTATGCAATTGTTATTTCTAATTACATATTATCCATAGCAATAAATATAACAAGAAGAACAAACAAAAAGGTAGATGTGTTTTTTTATTGAACATGTATTATTTTCTCAAGGAAAATTAGCTATGAACAATGATATTTGGTTTATGGTCTACCAGCATTAAGTGCAGGTCATAAGTGAGGTGCATCGAACTATCCTGGAGGCTGGAGTTCCCAGGAAAAGAAAAATGAAAAGCGAAAAAAAAAAAAAGAAAAACAGTATCCCTACGTCAAATCTCAATTTAATGCTAGGGGGGCCATGTTGTTTAAATTGTTTTCTTTATTGAAAAAATGACATTTAAATGATCAAATTTGAAATTTATCAAGTACGTCCAAAATTGATGGATCATTACTTATTCTTTTTGATATATTTTTATTGATAATTTAAATTTTTTGAAAATCATAATATTATGAATGAAATTATTAAATAAGCAGAAAAGAGAATTATTAAATTTATATTTTAATAAATTCCTATTAACAATAAAAAAAAAATATCTCTAAAAATCCGTTAGTACGTAGCTCTCTTCATTTATTAATACAAGTAACATGACTTAGATCCATAAACTTTTTATAAACAAAATCGTACCTTAATTCCTAAATTGTTGAGATGTTATATCCGTAGTTCATGAATTTGGAAAATGTTAATAAATTCTTAAAATAAAATCTATTGATCACGTTAGTCACTATTGTCATCTCTATTATAACTATAATGATAGTAAGTTATAAAAATTAGGACTGTAATAATAATAAATTATATATTTTAAAGATTAAAATGATAATAATTTTAAATTTATAAATTTATTTGACATTTTTTTAAAATTTTAGAGTCTACTATATGTCTATAACAGTGCCTCATAAGTTCAAGACTAAAATGAGAGTTTACTCAATAAAAAATCATACTATTAAATTATGTTTATAATTTACAAATTTTTTTATGAAATCATATTCATATTATTTAATTGATAAAATAATCAACAATACAAGAAGGGACTTCACTAAAGTAACACGACTGGTCTAGAACTCACAGTTGCTCTTGCTAATATGTGAGCAACCGAATTTACAATATTACATAAGTAAATTTTGAAAATTTTAACATGCATAAACTTATAATTCGGTTTAGGGTTTGGCTTAAGCAAGTTTAGGTTCTAGCTTGATTTGCTCATGTGGTTGGGATGTGGAAGGAGAAGATGAATGGTGGAAGAAGAAAATAGTCAGTTTGCATCGGTGGTGATAAATAAGGACTTTTATTTTTATTTTTTTATTTGGCTTAAATATTTTTAGTCTATATTTTAGTATTTTATTTTTCCCGTGCTCATAAAATTACTTTGGTCATTTTAGTTTCTATAATTTGTATATTTTACTTTTTATACAAACATGGCTTGTTATAATTTTTTATTTATGAATAGGGGGCACAATTGTTGCAACTGTGGGAGATGAAATTATTGTGATGTGAGTCTATACTAAGAATTTGATTAGAAAATTGAGTAAAGAATAAGACGACCAACATCATATATCTGCTTCCTAACAACCAAGATAAGAGTGGCGGGGTCTTTGCGAGTATGGGGCGAACTACCAATTACGTTATGCAATATATAATTCAATCTGTTCATAATATCATTTGAGGAAAAATAATATTTTAACAAAGAACAAGGGAAAATATTATTTTTTTTATAATGAGAAAACTAAATATTTTAGTTTTATTTTAATTATCTTTTAACAATGTCATATTATAAAAAAAAAAATAAAGACTAGGATGAAAACACATAATGTTACATGTAATATACAATATAATACAATAAAAATGAGGTGAAATGGAGTTTAAAACTAGGATTTAAAGAACAATAAAAATAGGATGGAAAAGAGATTTTAGATAGTGTTTAAAGAATACCAATGATAAAATGAAAATAAGACTAAAAAATATGATATGTGAGATAAGCGTTCAATGATATTAAGTGAGACTCCCTCGAAATTGAAATATAAGAAAAAATTCAATGTGTGTTGGATTAAAATATGTTGGATTAAAATATAAATAAATTTTAACTAACTATCTTCTATTCAATGTTAATTTCTCCCAAATACCCTTTATTTAATTGGAATTTTGTTATCAACAACCTTCTCTTTTTTTTGTCCTATGCAATTAATGTAGAGAGTACATGAATTAACTTTTCTATTAAAACTATCAAAATTATATGATATTGACTAGTTTTCTTTATAGTGTGATTCAGTTTTTTTTTTTTTTGCTTATATTTTAGTATGGAGGGAGTATTTTATTATTATTGAAATGTCTTTTATGAAATAACATATACTTATTCCAGAAAGACATTTTGAGAAATAAAAAGGGGTTTCAAGGGAAGGGATGTACTCCTTTAAGAAAAAAAGGTATAATAGATAATTGATGTGGAGAAAGAGATATCAGGGTGCACTTAGCAAAATTGGCAATATAAATAGCAAGTGCCATGAAGGTAACCAGCTGTGTTTAACAGGCCCGAGTTGACATAAAAATAAAGATAACAACTTAAGAATCTAGGATAAACAGTGAAGTAGCAATAAATGTCAGAATATTTACTTTCATAATATTTATTATATTTTATTTTTCTTAAATTTTTAATAAAATTTTGGGATTTAATCCCATAAAGATGATAAATCTTTCCATGATAATTAATTAAATAATGGTATAAATTTGATTTCGATGATATCAAATTACATCATATATCTACATCAACGTCAATAACACATTTAATCTAATACATGAATACATAAATCATATATGAATAATAATATTTAAGTTATCAAATCCTCATCACAAAAAATCAATGTATGTTTGATTTACCTTCTAAACAACTCCAAATGTTAAACAGAGAAATAACTATTCCGTTGGATTGAAAAAAACGTGAATTAGTTGAATCCAACGTTTTTCGAAAGACGCCCTTAATAGTTAAGATAACAACCATATGTCCATATCATACAAAAATTTATTATATTATCTTATTTCATCCTATCAACATGAAAACACGGAAAAAGACATAAAAGAACCTCACATCACATACTGATTATGACACTAACCTAGTCATCTCTTAGTTTTGACTTTAAGCCGACTTGAGTACCAAAGTTCTTGTAAGTGACTTTTCCCTTTTAGCCAATTGCACCCAACTTGAAACCTTATTTAATTTCATTCCATATGAATGCCCATGTCCTTAAGATGATGAATAATAAAATTAGGGTAACCAATAGGACATTAGTTAAGAATTAAAAAAAGAAAATATTTATTATAAAGATCATAAAAAATATAAAAAAAATCACAAATAACATAATTTTATACATTTTAACAAATATTTTTATTCTTTTATTTTTTTAATTAATGTGTGACAGTTATTAACATTTGACATAAAATTATATACGGAGATTAATTGCTGAAAAAAAAAGTGTACACGTTATAAATTGTTCACGAATTACTATTCATTATGTAGGCTCCAATTTCTAGTCCCACATGCCTCTGCCGATTGGGTGTTGGGGATTGGCCAACCATGATGCATTGATCCCTTCTCAACAACCTGCAAAGACATACCCTCTCCATTTCTATTTTTGATTTCTCTGTTATGATCTATTCATTCCATTCCCATACCAATAATAATGTATTTATAATAAGGAAGTTTAGTTCAATCGTGTATAAGTATTCTAACCTTTGGTATTGTTTTTATTTCTACGAATAAAAAATAATAATAATAATAATGCATTTATATAATGTACACTGTGTAATGTCTAGGTGTTATATATATATATATTTTTTTTGAGACATGCTCATAATGACAACCAAAAAAGTAGACATTTTCTGTTAGCTCTTGGCTCCCATGAGATAAACTTTCTTGCTTTGCCACTCCCTTATTGAACCAGTAAGTTTAAAGTATATAAGACAACGATTGGTAAATGGCTTAGAATAAATAAAAACATAACATATAAATTTTATTTTTAATTTAGTGCATTTTAATTTTTAAATATAAAATGAGAAAGTAGTATCTTTTGATTTTATTATAAATGTGAAGTTAATCGAATGTACTAGTACTTTAGAAATTGAATTTGTCTAGTATGTGCATGTGAAATCAAATGAAGGTGTCCTTTGAGTTAATTTGATTCGCCATAGAAAACCAAATCCCTTATTGACAAGCTTATTGTACTTTACAAAACATTCTTTACAAAACCAAATCCCAAACTCTTAACTTTTGAGCCTATTGCCAACACTACAGGATTCAAATTCAGATTTTGACTTTGTCTAGCACAGCCTTCCCATTAAGCCGGTTGCTTCTCTGAAGTTGCATATAGTCTCTATGTTTCATCCCAACGTACGCTGCTGGATTCCTATGATTGTCTAGTAACTCTTTAGCTGGTTCCACCACAGTGTCCAAGGATGGTGCAATTACTACAGCTAAGGACATTCTTGTAGCTTTGTTGCTCACAACTGCTCTATGTAATACACTCTTGTACTTGCCATTGCTCAGAACCTATTGCAAAACCAAAACAGTTAGAGGTTATCACATAATGAAAATCACTGTTATAAAGTAAACAAAATAAAATATGAATTAAAATATAATTTTGGTTTCTTATCTGAATTTTTGGTTTCGGTTTGGTTTTTAAAGTTTAAAAAATTTCACTTTGGTCGCTTAAAGTGTTTCTGTTGACTAAGTTGTTCTTTTCGTTAATTTATCAGAGTGACTTGGTTATCTTAGCAACATGTGACCAAAGTTCACACTATTCATGCAAAAAATAACTAATGAATGACCAATTTGATACACTTTAGACTAAAGTGAAACTTATTAAATTTAGGGACCTTGAAACCAAAAGTTGAAATGAGGGTGTAAAACTATATTTTAGCCTAAAATATGCTTTAGCGATCAGGGTTTTGGATGTGTACCTCAAGGTGATCAGACACAAAGACTAACAAGCAGTTTACAGTTGAACTGACATTGATCCACTTGCCATTGTGGAGCACTTGAAGGCCACTAACCCCGTTCTGCATGAGGAGGTTCAAGAGGCCATGATCAGAATGTGGGGGTATTCCCATTGCAAGCTCAGGTTGTGGACAAGGTGGATACATATTTGCTGCTATCATTTGCCAACCAGAATCTAGGTTCATTGTATCCTCTATGTAATTGGCTTCCAATCCCAAGCTTTCTGATATGCCTTTCAGTAGTTCCTTTCCCACTTTCCAGGTTCTTCTACAGTATTCTGCTGATGTCTCCCTTCACAGCAAAACATGTTAAATTTAGCATACAGAATATCTTATCCTAATGGTTAGTATTTACTACTTAGCACACATTTCTCTCGCTTGCTAGCACATATAGATTTGAAAGATGTTCTTAATTTGGATTTAGAATTACAATTATATATTTATCATTTTTTTATGATTTTTTTATATAAATATCTAAATATGTAGCTTACATGTGTCATATCATATGTTTATATTTTCAAATACATCGGATTGTATCATATCGGTGTATGTATCATATCATTGCATCGCTACATCAACATCATCAGATATGTATCGTATCAGAGATACACATATAATATCTATGCATCATAGCTTATAATCTTAAGAATATATATATATATATATATATATATATATATATATATATAAAAGATTGCTCCAATATGAATTTTATAAGAATTAGTTCTTTTAAGTTATAAGTAACTCATGTGTTTGAACAGAGAATTTCAAAATTCTAAAGAATTTGAAATGTTAAAGATTTAAAATGGTCTTATTGCAATTTGGTTACTGCAAGAATGCAAACGCAGCACACAAGATTTCATGGCCAAACGTTGAAAGCGAAAACAAAGAGAAGCATAACAAAGATGGGTAGATGAGAAGACACAAGAAGTGTTTGGCTTTGTGCTCAAGAACTTCGATGAACCGTCGATCTCTGCCGCCGCCGAGTTCAACAGCGTCCAGGTTCATCCATTTTTTCCGATTTCTACCAGGATCTTCTCTTCTCCGATGATTACGATGGCGATGCTGGTGTTCGTCCGCCAATGAAGGTTATTGTCGAACATAAGACGGTTCTTCGTCGCCATTGAAGAAAGAGGCGCTTCCGTGGAAGAGATTCTACTGTGATTGAAATTCGCAAAAACACTGCACGAGAGAGAAAGCAAGCTTTGAACCACCATGAGGGAAAGCAGAGTGAAGCTCGTGAGGGTTGTGACTTGTGAGTGGAGCGTCGAGTTAGAGTTGCGAGATTAGGGAGACATGAGTCGCAAAAACTTGAGAGAGAGAGAGAGAGTCCGTGGGAGAGAGGAAATTCAAATCTTTGTTTTTAAAGAGAATTTGAAATTTTAATTGCTTCTTAAATTTGGCATCCAAACAGCTTATTTTGCGGGAGAGTCCCTTAAATTCACCCATCCAAACGCAGGGTAAGGTTTAAGAGTTACAAGAAAAAGGGGAAGAGAGTGAGGTAGAACCTGAACCCAGGAGGTTTGTCAGGTGAATGAAATTCCGGGTGCACCACGATTTTAAGAAAATCCCTCCAGAACAAGACTTTGTCCATCGAAACATTGGAGCTGGTCCCATACCTTACAGGGTCCATCACATCCTTACCAGCATACTCTTGCTTCTCCTCCTCTCTAAGATTGAAGAAAGCAAAAACTTCATCAACCATCTTCTCCAAGATGGTCTTTGACACAAAGTGGTTGATGAGCATGAAGAACCCCCACTCCTCGCAAGCCTTGCGCAAGTCATGGATGGTCTTGGCACGTTGATCAGGTGTGCCAGTGACCAAGAGAGAATAGTCAATGATGGGAATTGGATCATCTTCATCTGGGTCTGCCACAATTTCATCATCTGAATAGGTGTAGGTGTATGAGGGTGGGAGGGAAGTGAGTTCTGGTGACTCAGTTAGTGCTTTCACGCTTGTGAAAATTGTTCTGTTATTGGATTGTACTTGTTGGTCAACCTCAGAAGCGGTTGAAGCCATGTTAGAGAAAGTGCGTGATGAGTGTGATAATGAAGACTGCATAGAGAAGGGATAGTGACCAATATCAAGGTTTGTTGCCACTGCAAATTAACGAATGAGGCTGGTTTTCTTAGTTCTTATCAATTATCATGCTCATGTTGTCTTCATTACTGGGTTCATGGTTATCTGAAACGTGTCTGAGAGTAAAGTTAGCCACCATTTCTTCTGTTCATTCGGTGTTGCATAACTATCACGTACGTCACAAGCAGTGAAGGAGTCCTAAAATTTGTACCTTTTTTATGCATTTACCTCGATTGCATTTAATTAGTGCTAAATTTTATTTTTAGTTGTATTAAATTTTATTTTTAATCATAATTAATTGTATAAGTATATATAATTATATAAATAAAAAAATTTTACTCAATAACTACAAATTTTATTTTTAGATAATATCATAGTTTCTACTAATTTTAATGTGGCTTCGTCACTTGTCACAAGTTAAACTACATTCATTCATGTATCTCAAGAAATCATTAGATAATGCATATAATGTATATCAAGAAATTATTAGATAGTTTGAATTATGGTATTAATATATTATAGTTTTGGTTAATCTCTATGTATATATATTTAAATTTTTTGTTTATGAAAAATAATTTATATAATATAATATAACTTTGTCATGTAAAAATTAATTAGAAATGTGATGGTTCCACATAATGTAATAATCATTTAGATTAGGTTTCATGAAGAGAAAGTGGGCAAATTGGATTTGTACACTCTTTTAGCAAAAATACTATAAAATTCAAATAAAGAAACTGAAACACTATAATAGGAAAAATATCGATGTACACCTCAAAATGTGAATTTGGGGTGGAAAAATTGAGAGTACGAAGGAAAAAACAAGAAAGACAAATTAATAAATGTGATATAAGCGATTTATCAAAGGGTGAATGAAAAGTTTGAAACGGTTTAACATAATTGGTTAAATATGTTAAAAGAATTTTAATTTTGTAATTATGTGTATGAAAAAGACTTTGATAAAAAAAGATAAAATCTAATTCAATAATTTTTATATTTTAAGAGATAGTCTCATAACTTTTGATTAAGACAAGCCAGGTCCATCAGACCCAGAGGGTACTTATCCAACTTTTTATGGCTTTATTAAACGACCAATTCTTAGAACTCATTTCTTGAACTATGATAGCTCAACTATCCACTTAATTGACTTAAAAGCTCTTAAAAATTGCTTCAATGTGACAAATTATTGTAATCATTTCAGGCTTGGGACGGTATTTTAGGAATGAGAGACGTGGATTTGGATGTCTGAAATCTTCTTAAACTATGTACAATTGGAGTTGGTTAATGAGTTGTTTAACAAAATAAATATTATTGTGATGCATTATATGTGATTTTGAGTTATTTAAAATTGTAAAAAATATTTATACAAATAATTATTACTCATAAATTGTTTAATTTTATATTAAATATATGAGAGAGAAATATAATATTTTTGAGTTAACTGTTTTGTTAATAAAAATATCTATTAGAAAAAAAATTAATTAAATTATTTAAGATTGAGGACATACAAATTAGGTTGGAGATGCTCTTAATGAAATCTATCTATTCAGATGAAAATAGGAAAACATTGAACATCTAATTCTAAAGATTAAAAATAGGTAGCACATACAGATACATGATACATGATACATGCAAATTGGTGATTGCCTAAGTCTTATGGCCAAAATCTTTATTTTATATTCTCATTATCAAGAAGGAGGAACATTAAATCAGTTTTTCCTACCCTGTAACAGATATTACATCACAGTATAACCAGAAGAGCAAAGTCAGTAAGAAAGCTCGGTTGAGTGCAAGCTCAGAGACATTTGAAATCTTAGGGGAACAAAACTAGAATCTGAAAAATATATAAAAAACCATCTTTAAATCCATGGGAAATGAAATAAATTTTAAAAGTTGCTTAAAACAAGTTAGAAACATTACAACTTCCGAAATGTAAAATGATTAAATTCAAGAAATAGTTGCATTTAAGGCATCTTACACAACGAAATTCTCTTATAGTGGCAGTTATGATCACAATTTAAAACCTATAGCAAATATATTATCATACACAGCGAAATTCTAACAAAGAATCTGCATTTTGTTTGTTAGTTTAGTTTGTTATTAATTATCAAAGTTTCAAAAAGGGTTGTGGTTCTGGTTATGGTTGCAGTTTCAACACATTTCTTGATATTATGGGAAATTGCAGACAAACACGGCTAATACAGTTGCCAACACTCCAAAGATCTTATCATTTGAGCCAAAAATATGGTCGCAGACCATTGTTTAAAACTGTTGAAAGGAAATATAAATTTCAAATTACTATTACTAGAATCCATATTGTTAGCCAGTTCTGAAATTTGTTAGGATTTGCTATTAGGATTTGCTGTTAGGATGTTACCTAATTTTATGTTACAAGTTGTTAATAATTCTGTATATATTTACCTCATTGAAGAGGAGATAAAATAAAGCGTATGTTATTCACAGATTTAATATTTTAACACAATATTTTATCTAAAATGAACCAAGCAAGAGAGGGTAAAGAGAGGCGTTACAGTGCGAGCTTCCCTCTTTGAAATGCATGTTCCACCTAAGTATTGGGGGGAGGCTGTCTGTTCAGCCACATATCTTATAAATCGCACTCCTTCAAGTACTCTTAATTTTCTAACTCCTCAACAGCATCTTGACTCCTATTTTTCCATCCCTCATGTGTCCAATCTTGAACCTCGCATCTTTGGTTGCACGGTATTTGTTCATGTTCCCAAATCTCAACGTACCAAACTTGACCCCTGTGCCAAGAAATGTATCTTTGTAGGCTATTCAGACCTCCAAAAAGGTTATCGTTGTTTTGATCCCCAAACTCACAAGATGTATGTTACTCTTGAAGCCATTTTTCATGAATCACAACCCTATTATTCAGGGGGAGCCTCCAATTCTTCTTCTCAGGGGGAGAGTCCACTACAAATTATGGGAGAAGAAGAAATATGGTTATCCACACCTATGACCTCCACTACTGCACCGACTCTTCCTCAACATATCCCATCAGATATCAGTCACACTCCAGGACCAGAACAAGCTAATGTAAATGATCTCTCACATACTGACACTTCTTGTCTACCTCACATAACCGAATCACCTATTATGGATGCTCCTGAAGTTCATATAGAGACTACAAATGAGGTAAATTCTGACCAAAGCACACCTCCTTTTTTACCTACACATTCAACAATTAGAAGGTCTGAAAGAACAACTAAGGGCATACCTAAACCAGTATATGAACCTGACCCAAAAAGCAAAGTAAAATACCCAATAAGCAATTATGTATCATCTCATAGACTATCGAAATCATATGCTCTAACCGTAGATCAATTATCTGTTGTATCTATTCCTAACAGTGTGCAGGAAGCTCTAGATGACCCTAACTGGAAAAATGCTATGAACACAGAAATGGAAGCACTCCAGAAAAATGAAACTTGGGAATTAACCCCACTACCGAATGGAAAGAAGACAATTGGCTGCAAATGGATATTCACTGTAAAGCTTAAACCTGATGGAAGCATTGATAGATACAAGGCAAGGCTTGTGGCAAAGGGTTATACACAAAAATATGGGGTTGATTACCAAGATACATTTGCACCAGTGGCAAAAATGAATACAATCCGTGTAACACCCCGGACGTGTTATCATTCATTATACCAGAAGCGCGCTATCAGCGTTAAAGATACGCCTTGCGGAAGCGATAGAATCGTTTTCTTGATTTCATTATGCATGGAATATAAAAACCACATACAAAGCATATCACACAAGCCCTCTATTGAGCCAGATAACATAACAGAAAACATCATAGGCAGAAAACATAA
>PYAF01004503.1:7588302-7610228 GCA_007407185.1 Glycine tomentella | reverse complement strand
ACAGATGGGTCACTATTCATCACAAACCCCCAAATCCAAAATCAAACGAAGAAACTCGAGTATCTTACCTCAGAACTGCCGAGGAAGACCTCAGGGCTACTCCTCCTAGCCTCGGTGCAGCTGAACTACCGCCAAGCCTCGCCCAATCTCGAGTTCTCTCAACTCCTCTGAAGGTTCCTCAGAAATGGGGGTTTTGGTGTAATGGAGGAAGGATTCTTGCTTCCACTCGGTTTCTAGGTGACAGAACAGGTGTGGGAAGGGTTTAGGGTCACAAAACAAGATTATGGGAGCTTGGGGAGCTCTCCCATGGCTGCTGGAGCTCTGAGGAAGAAGAAAACCATATTCTTCTCCTCCAAAACGCGACCCCCTGTTAAATAAAAGCTCTGCCGACCTTCCCGCGCGATCCGCGCCAGCTTACAGAAGATGTGGCGCCATCAGCGCCACTCCCACGCTACCCGCGTGGACTGGCCGAACCTGTGGCGCGACACGCGCCACACCCGCGTGACCCGCGCCACACTCCAGACTAGCTGGCGCTGCCAGCGCCAACCCTGGCGCTGGTAGCGTGGAAGTCCAGGGAAAATGGAGACTCCTGACCCCTTCCCGCGCCACTTGCGCCAGCTATGGCGCCCCTCGCGCCACTTTCCAGAAACTCTGGCGCTACCAGCGCCAACCGTGGCGCCACCCGCGCCACACCCTACACAGGGTGTTCTTCTGCTGTGTTCCCGCGCCATCAGCGCGGGACCTGGCGCCACCCGCGCCACAGGGAGGGTACTTACAATCCGGATCCTACTCTCCATAGCTGCAAACCGAGACTGGCCACTAAAACAATTTGACGTCAAGAATGCATTCCTAAATGGGGATCTAGAAGAAGAAGTCTACTTGGAGATTCCACAAGGAGTTAAGATGGAAAATAAAAAAGGGAATGCAGTATGCAAGCTTAAGAAGGCTCTTTATGGCCTCAAACAATCTCCTAGAGCATGGTTTGGAAAATTCTCAATGGCAATGAAGAAATTTGGATACAAACAAAGCAACTCTGATCATACCTTGTTCATAAAGCATAATGAAAGGAAGATAACTATACTCATTGTATATGTCGATGATATGGTATTGACAGGGGATGATGTAGAAGAAATGAAGTCACTAGAAAAGTGTTTATCAGCTGAGTTTGATATGAAGGACCTCGGTCATTTGAAGTATTTTCTTGGTATAGAGGTGGCAAGATCAAAAGAAGGTATATTTTTGTCCCAAAGAAAATATATTCTTGATTTATTATCCGAAATAGGCATGTTGTCATGCAAACCGGCTGATACACCTATTAAAATGAATCACTCACTAGCTATATATCCAGACCAGATTGATGCAGATAAAAACAGATATCAAAGACTAGTTGGGAGGCTAATCTACTTGTCCCATACAAGACCAGATATTGCCTATTCAGTGAGCATAGTTAGCAGGTTCATGCATTCACCAAGTAAGGAGCATATGCAAGCTGTATTCCGGATTCTAAGATACCTCAAAGGTTCTCCAGGGAAAGGTTTACTATTTTCAAAAAATAATAAAGCTTGCATAGAAGGTTATACAGACTCAGATTGGGCGGGTGACAAGACAACTAGACAATCCACTTCAGGGTACTTCACATTTGTGGAGGGAAATTTAGTTACGTGGAGAAGTAAAAAACAAAAAGTAGTGGCAAGATCTAGTGCAGAAGCAGAATTCAGAGGTATGGCATATAGTATTTGTGAACTCTTATGGATTAAAAGCATTTTGGCAGATTTAGGAATTATTTATGATAAACCCATGAACTTGTACTGTGACAATAAAGCTGCCATAGAAATAGCCCATAATCCAATTCAACATGATAGAACTAAACATGTTGAAGTGGATAGGCATTTCATTAAAGAAAAGCTAGAAAGAAGGATCATTCAAACTCCTCATGTAAGATCTGAAGATCAGATTGCAGACATCTTGACCAAGGCAGTTTCTGGGAAAATCTTTGAAGAAATGATTGACAAGTTGGGAATGATAAACATTCATGCCCCAACTTGAGGGGGAGTGTTGAAAGGAAATATAAATTTCAAATTACTGTTACTAGAATCCATATTGTTAGCCAGTTCTGAAATTTGTTAGGATTTGCTGTTAGGATGTTACCTAATTTTATGTTACAAGTTGTTAATAATTCTGTATATATTTACCTTATTGAAGAGGAGATAAAATAAAGCGTACGTTATTCACAGATTTAATATTTTAACAAAAACCTTATGCACTTCATCAAATAACTCTACCATGACATAATGGCACAATCAGAAGCTTTCTAGAGGAAATTATACCAGCATAACAGACATTTCGTGTGACCCTTATTAAAAAAAAAAGAAAAAAAGAGAGGGTGCATTCTGTTGATAATTGTAAATAGATCAACATCCATGTGTTTATGTTGTTTTTTCTCCTTATGTTAAAAAAGTGTAAACAATATTTATACGAATTTTGACAAGTACTCGAAGATATTATTATACATTAATTTCTGAAATTGTTTAGATAAGATGCCCTGCATTTAATTTCAGCCTCTATGGATCACGTATGAGAAAAGGTCTACCTAAATTCGATGAACCAGAACATACATAATACGTGGTACCTTATGATCAGCCAAAATGGCAAGGATATCAGCCTTCAATTCGTTCATAACCTTTTTGTTTTGCCATCATACTTTATACACTTGATCATCACATGACCTATTACATCAATTCACACATAAACCCTTCAAACCCTCACCTTTGTTGAGAGTTCAAAAGACACTCTAGTAGGCAAGAATCAGAGAAATTATTAGGTGGTCCACGACCATCATAATCTTCACTTATCTCTATATAACATATATTTGAGTGTTATTAATTTTTTCTGGTAAATTGAAAAAACTTGGACATATGTTATATAGAGATTGATGGGGTATCGAGACTATAGATACGTAGTAATGGTCACGCACCACCTAATAATTTTTCATAGAACCGACCTGAGGCCGAGAGTTCCAACTTGAAATCAATCAGAAGCTTCTCAAAGGAGCATTTGGCTTTCTCTGACTACGGCTATACCATGATAGCAAGTGTTTGGCATTGAATGATCGTGACCTCTTCACCGAACTGGACGAAGAAGAAGAAGAAGAAGAAGAAGAAGAAGAAGAAGAAGAAGAAGAAGAAGAAGAAGAAGAAGAACCATCATTAGTTGACAAATTCCCATTCCCATTCCCAACAACCCTCTTTGAATGGTTCCCATGAGATTCCCCTGACACAACAGTTGCAAGAGCAAGACTGATCTTAGCAGCAGAAGAAGAATCCAAAGACAGCGATCTTCTCGGCTGCACAGCCACCATCTCAGAAGCCAAGTTCTCATTTTCACACACTTCACCTTCTTGCACTCTTTCCTCTTCCTCATTCCTCACCAAATCATTACTAATGCTTTGAGTATCTTCCACACTATTTTCCAAAACCTCCTCCACAAAAGAACCTGCTTCAAACGCAGTAGGGTCCATGGAAGGAACCCTTGTGTTGTCAGCGACGATGGGAGCACGGCACATGGGGCAATTGGTGTGTGATCTGAGCCACGTGTCAATGCAAGGTAAATGAAAAGCGTGGTTACACTTTGGCAAAAGCCTGAGACTTTCGTCTTCTTGAAACTCGCTCAGGCAAACGGAACATTCGGTGCCTTCAATCAAGCCTTCGTCTTTTTTGTATTTGCAGACGGTGATGGTGGTGATGACTGCTTGTTGGAGACCGGTGGTGCGGATGTACCAGATGGGGTGGTCAACGACAGGACTATGTTGTTGTTGTTCGTCCAGGTCCAAGAAATCTTGTTCTGTTTCTGGGCGTGACAGTGTTCTTCGCATTGACCTGTTCCGAGGAGAGAAAAATTTGGCATAGATGGCGTAGCAGCCAAGGACAATGAAAGCGGTTGCTACAATAGAGAAACTTATGATCAAGTATTTGGAGATTTTGATGTGTTTGTTGGGAGTTGGGCTCAAATAATAATCTGGGGAGTCAGGTGGGGGAAGAGGGTAGGTAAAATTCTCAGGACAGGCATTTCTACAGAGTGGTGGTGTTGGTGGGAACAATAAAAGCTTTCTGTGATGCAGCCCCATGTTTAGAGAGAAAGCATATATCAAAACAACATGGAAGTAGAAGAAGAAGGAGGTGGGGATTGGATTGGATGAATGGTAGGTTAGGTTAGGAGAGGTTGGAAGTTTCACTATGGACTATTTGCATTATGCATTGTAAGAGGAGGAATGTTTTTTTTTTTTTTTTTTTTTTTTTTAAGTTTTTGTGTCTTCCACGCAGTTGCTGGTTTGACTTTTGTGTTTTGTTTCTCTTGCATTTCGTTTTCATGGCGGCTGAAGTCGGTGTCTTTGAGCTCAATTGGGCCTGGCCTGGCCCAGCCCAGCCTACTTAGCTTTTTGACCAAAATGGAGATTTTGGAGAAAATAAATACGCAAATCTATTCTTTTGAAAAGTATTTATACGGTTGGCAAGAAAGTAATTTTTATATAAGTTATATATATAATCAATTTAGAAAATTACTTTTTTAGGGTTTTGTTGTAGATAGCAAAAAATCCTAATCTTAAATGCGCGACTCACAATAATATTTCTAGCTATAGGATAAATAGGCATATAAAACAATCTTGTCATATAAATACTTCTCAAAAGAATCCATTAGTGTATTTTCTTTCTCTCAAATCCCCATTTTGTTCAAAAAGTCGACTCTTTCTTCTAATCTTGAGTCTATTTACTTGCAAAATTTATAGACGAGTTAAAATTTTAAAATATACTAAATAATTACATGATATTAAATTTTAATTATTCATATATAATTATATGATTCAGATTTATTCCTTCCACTCTTATATAAAAAGAATCTTAATCAATTTTTAAATGACACATAATTAAATTTTATTAATTCATTTTAATAATTTCAAATTTTTAATTGTCATATAAACATTGATGAAGACAACATTAAATTATAATACTTTTTTCTCTCAAGTGAATCCTATACTTCTATTATATCACAATTTTATTGATTATATATATATATATATATATATATATAATTTAAGCAACTCTCTTCCATCCAATAACTTTATAATTTTATTAAGTTTTATAATAACTTTGCATCTAACGACGGATCTATATGGGATAGAGAGTGGGTAGATGCACCCCCTCATTTCAATAAAATCACTAGTATTTATCTTAAAATATTATATTTTATACTCCTATAATTCTATATTTTGCACCCTCTAATTTTATGTATTTGAACTTTTTTATCAGTTCACATATAAGAGTAAGTACATACACCATCTTATTTTAATAAAATGTAAAAAAAAATCATATTTTGCATCCCATAATTTTATATTTTGAACTCCCTAATTTTATATATTTGAATCTCCTTACCAGTTTACATGTAAGAGTAAATAAATACACTCTCTTATTTTAATAAAATGCAAATATTTATCTTCAAACTTTATATTTTGTTCCTCTTATCTTTGTGTTTAAATCCAACTATCAAATATGATAATAATAATTATCAATTTTTATTTTTTAATAAATTGTTCCCATTGATCTAAGATCCTAGATCTGTTTGCATTCTTATATTTTATTAATATTTCATAAAAATATATACTGTCAGAGCATCAAAATTCTTTAATCATTGATGCTTGAAACTTCATAAGTACTAATCACTTGCTTCGACAAACATCTCTTTGTACTTAACAAGATAAGATTGGAGCAAGTGCTTATATAGTTCAACATTTAGCACTATACAAACAGTTCTGTTACAGTTGCTCTAACATCGCCAAATTAAAGAGTTTCAAGTGTGATTATCAAATGTTGAAATATTTTTTTATATTGCCGTTAAAGAAATGAAAAAAAAAATTGCTGTTAAAGAAAACAACAATACTTGCAGAAGTTGTCAACTTAAAATGACCTAGCTAAGCCAACCAAGCTACAAATTAATTATGAATTAGTTGGAAAAGTCGGCAACTTTTTTATAGGGACAAAAGCAATACAAGGATATGTTGTTTGGTACGTAGGACAGTTTTGTATAGAGATTGTCTATATCTCATAATCCATTTTCATCAGACCAAAATAAAATTTAAAAATAAACAAAATACAATAAAATTATTTCACTGCAATCTATTTATAAAAGTCGTGTTGTAAACATTCAATCATATTATTATTTAAAAGTTCACCTATACAAAAAAATACGATGACAAATGACTAGCTAGCTAGATGCCGTGCCACTAGTTAATATTCTGTGATTATATAAACACTTGTTACTTGTTAGAACAACTTCTCAATGACTTTTCAACATAAGCACTGGAAGCAAAGAGTACACATTTCATTCAACAACAAAAATGAATAAAAAAAACCAATAATATACTTGGGAAGCCATTTATGTCAATTTCTAATCTATAATTTGTTTAATTAATTTCTAAGTTTGTTTGTTTAAAACCGAAAATAAGAAAATAAAATATAAAAAATAAATCAACTTATCCATTTCAACTAGTTGTCACATCTAATTTCTTTAAAAGTCATTATGCATAAACAAATGTAAACTTATAAAAAAAATTAACTTATTTTTCCTTTTATTTTTTCTATAAATAATTCTAAAGAAGTTTATCGAAATAAAAGCTTATTGTTTTGAAATTTTGTTAAAGCATTCTCAAAGCTAGCCTTTTTCTTTATTATTATTGAACTGGTTGCCAACGCCTAGGCCTAAACCATTATATTCATATTCCTGTAGCTCTGAACCAGCCCAGAATTAAAGAAAATCTTCAAAATATTATCTTTGCCCCCATGTTCTGTAGTTTAGTCACAAGGGAACAGCGATGCTTCCATCCCACAAATTAACACTTGGTATATATCTCTATTCATGTTTTTCATGTATTCAACCCTTTTTGCATGTTTTTGTTGCATACTTTAAGAAGAAACACATCTAGATAACCAAAATACTGGCCAAAGAAAAGGCCAAATTTTTGCTACTTAGGCCAAAAGGGAGAATAAAATAATACACTTTACCTTCAAAGCCAGAAGGTTGAACTAACTTAAAAGGAACACACATGACACTTATAACACCTAGCGTACGTTTCCCTTTTATAGGCCACAACTTTGCTTGAAGCAACCAAATTCACATTCAAATTATTGGTTTAATTTGATATCCCTCTTAGTATTTTTAGCCTGCAAGACTAACCAATCCCACATGTATATACCAATGGAAAAAGCGAGGCAACTCCATAATTGAATTGGTTATTTTGTACCAAGAAGTACCTCTAGCAAGGATCAATCATCTTTTCTCATTCCAACTTTTGTGAATTGAAAATTCTACCAATATGTCAAATAGAGGCTCATCATGGATAACTCTGAAATTCAGAGGTGTTGTTGATGCAATTCGTGCCAGCAGATACCAATCAAGCTATGTTACACTACAAAGAAACAGACCAATTGTGTCAGCAGCTAGAACTGAAAGAGGTTATTGGATGCACCCTGTTCAGCGATTCTATAGCAACAACACAAGCACTAATCCAAAAGGGTATCTACTAGCAACCTTTATTTTACTTTCATCTTCTATCAATTCTTATCTCTGTTGAATTTTACATGCTGAAATTTGTTTTTGACCTTGTAGAATAAAGGATGTGAAGGCTCAACCAGAAGCTCCTGCACCTGCTTCTAAAATCTTCACCTTCTTCCCTCATTGGTATGAGCGAACATCCCTTACTACTGCTATTGATCTATTTACTGATTTGAATAAACCAAACAAACCATTTGAGAGACACAATAAGTACTTTTACGTGGAATATGGAAATCACTTGTCGTGTTCCTGTTCCTGTCCCACCAGTAAATGAGTTACATGTCATTTAAAATTATCTGGTTTTAAGTCAATATATAAAAACTAAAATGTCATATTTTTTGTTGGTGGGACAGGGATGGACACACAATTTAGGGCTTATGATTTGAATTCGGGGATATGGATTATATTAGCTACATCAAGATAACTAACTCATTGATCCACCTTTAATTGAAAAATTCACCTAAAAAGAGAGGATTGGGAGTACTAACCTCATTGAATGGAAAATAATAGTTGCGCAAAACATTTATAATGAGCATTTACTTATGAACATGCAGGTTAAGATGGGTTTTGGGCATGGTACTTTCTCTCTTGCTACCTTTCTGGAAATCTTACTGGCGAAAACTACAGATAATAGAAGGTATATCTTATGCACATAGAAATATTTAACATTCAAATTAATTTCTCAATATTTCGATATTTAGAAGTTAGACCACATTTGGATATACTTCTCACCAAGCACTTATAACAAAAGAAAGTAAAAAGATAAAATAAATCAAGTTTCTTCCATAATCTAAGATTAACTTCTTTTTTTACTGCAACAAGATTATATAATTTCATTCAAAATGATGGTATCAATACAACTGGGTACATGATCAAAACTTTGGGGACTAGCCTGAAATCTAGACATTCTTGCTAACAAATGAGTGGCTTCAACTTATTAGAAGAGAATTTCTAGAAATTTATTAGTTGATTTTAGTTTGGAGATATAAAGTGGGTTGGATGGTTAAGGGAAAAAAGAAGGGGAAAAAATTATGGGTTCTATCCCCTACTAATAAAAAATTAACAATTAACGATTAACATTTACCCATAAAAAAAGTTGATTTTAGTTTATTTTATAAATGTTTATTATCCAAACAAAACCAATTTTTGTTAAGTGGGGGGGGGGAAAATGTGCATTCAGCCGAGGCAGAGTTTGTGGTTGAAGAGGCTGAGGCAGTGGCAAAAGTGGTAGAAAAAGTGGCAACGGTAGCAGAAAAGGTATCTGAAGATGTAGCAGAGATGCTTCCTGAGGATGGTAAACTAAGGAAAGCAGCTTTGGTGGTAGAACGTGCATCAAAAGAGGCAGCACATGATGCTCAGTTAACTGAAGAATTCATACACAAGGTACTAATATTTATTACTATTTACCACCATTACTATTAGGGTGGGTTTGGTTTTTCTTTTGGGCAGACAAACACACATTTCAATACAAGTTTTGTAAGAAATTTCAATTCGTTACTTTTGATTCATCGTCTGTTTGGGGGCTTTCCAATGGAAAAATAAACATGCACTAATATTTAATCACATGGTTTCACCAAATTCTTCAAATGACAGCTGATTATTTTTGCTTAACTTGGTTATTGAAACACAGGTTGAAGAACTCAAGAATGACCTGGATAATTTAGAAGCCTTTGTTGAACCAGTAATTGACAAGATTGTGAAGATATAACCAGAGAATAATTCATGCCGAAGTAAAAATTACTTTCTTGTGTATGTATTGTTTGTATTACTGTACTGCAAATCTCTGTGCATATATATATTTTTATAATAAATCTCTGTGGATATAATTTTTTGTTTGTTAATCTATGCTGTTTGTAAGCCGGTTCATTTTATCATTTATAAAACTAGAGTAAAATACATCCTCTCTCTTTTCTTTTTGGTGAATAAAAATAAATTACACTTCTCTTTCTTAAAAGATTGAGTGTATTTGAATCAGCATAAAAAAATTGATTTTAAATAGAATTAATTTTGATTAAAATAGATTTTGAAGTGATGTAATTTATATTTAGATGTTTTTTATTATAAAATAAGTTAGAATAAGTTTAATATAAAATTTTGAATTTAATGTAAAAATTATTTAAAGTTATTTTAATCTAAAATTAATTATAAACTTATAATTAATTCTGAATTCTTTTCCAATATAAAATCAAACATATTAACATGAGTTATAGTTCAGTTTATTTTACTGTAAACAAGCATGTAAATAGTAGTGAGTAAACTTTTCCAGAAAAACATAGTGGTGAGTAATTATTGTCAATTTCTTCAACTTTTAAAATCACCGCCAACTAATTTTAAATATCATACATGTTATTGATTTTTCAAATTTTAGTGGATGAAATGACGTTTTTGGACACTCTTAATCTTGACTTTCAAATTTCAAATAAAATCTTAATTTGATTTCTTGTAGTCTCAAAGTTCTTAATATGGACTCAATTAGTAAAGGATCCCTTGGCTTTTGGCCTTTCTTGATACCCAAAAAAAAAAAAAATCAGTAAAGTATAATGTTAAGAGTCATATTTTTAAAAGATTTTTCTATATTAAAATAGACTGAAATGTGTCTTATGTTAATTTCTTCAAGGAAAAAAACGTAATTTAAAAAAATACTTAATTTTTACTAATTTGGGTAGAAAAAATAGTAGTGTTTATGAAATATAATTTTGTCTTTTAACAATTATAATTGATATTTTTAACTTCTCAGATAAATCTCGAGATAATTAGAATAATTATGAGATTAATTTTATTCAAAATTTAATTATACTTAAAATTTCTTACTCTTTCTAAGAGACTTGAAGTTAAACTCATTATGTAAAAATTGAACGCAAATTTCCCTACAAGCTCAACTAATTAAAAAAACTATTAAAAATAAATTTTGTCTCAATGAGGTTAATTCAATCAAAAACGATCCGTTGGGCTGGTAAATTCAATGAGATTAATTCACACGCACACACATCAACGTGAATGATTAATAAAATCAAGACCTCAATGGTTAAATTTTTATATATGAACTATGAAGTAAAAAAAAAAAAAAAAAAACATGTGCACCAAAGCCATTTGTTATTTGTTATGAAAAACGATGTTAGACCCAAAAAAAGAACCCACGTACATGCAAGGATACTAAATTAATTTTATTGTAATTATCTTTTCTTTTTCTATTTTTTTTAAATGTCAAATTAATTTAATTTAAATATTTCTCACATATTTTCATTTTATTTCTCTTCTACAAACAATTTTTATTTTTTTTCATTTCTCACCTATTTCTCTTTTTTTTTTACCTACCTACTTTTCCTCTATTTCTTCTCTTTATCAAACACACTCTAATTGTGAAGAGATAACATGAGAAAATGAAAGAAAATAAGTGAGAAGAGAAAAGAAGAGAAATAAAATAGAAAGAAATGATAATTTGGTTGAAGAAAAATAGATTAAAAAAGAAGATAGATATTTGAATTAAAGTTATATGATAAGTAAGAAAATAAGAGAAGTTAATATAAAATAAAATTATTATTATTAATTGTATGATAATATATTATAATTGTTATTATTTTTTATTATTATTATTATAGAAAACGTGAGAAAGAGGCTGGTGAGTGGTGCTGGCACGCCCAAAACACAAACGGACGTATGATGCCAATTTCCGCTCATTTCTTTGCCAATCTTCTCATATTTGAATCGATTATTTTAACCATGGGTCCCATCAATTTTTTTTTTTTAAATTTTCATCCTCTTCACATTCAAATTGTACACGTTTCCAAAAATCTTCGCCAATCATCACTCCTAAGAGACTTTGATGAAAATTGAACACAGATTTTTTCCTACAAGCTCAACTATTCTATGAAAAAACTATTAAAATAAATTTTGTTTCAATAAATTCTTTTAAAACAAAATATAATTCCATCAAAACATTCTAACACATACGTTGGGCTGGTAAATTCAATTGGGCTGTGTGAAAAGGTGGGGACCAATTGAGGCAGAGGATAGAGGTTGATGATATAGCAGCCCTTATTTTAAGAACAAAATGGGAAGAAACTCTTGAGTTGGGACCATGTTTTGTTTCCTTGAAGTTGGTAAGAAAATGATTGTTGATGGACACCTTGATTACATTACAATACATTACTATGCCTTTTTCACGTTTCAGCCGCGTAGGAAAGATTAAACAAACCAACAATGTCAGTGCCAGCTTCAACAGCCAACTTTCTCTTTTTTTTTACTTGAATTGAATATGTTCATGTCTCTATTACCTCATTGTTATTTCTTTCTTTTTTCTCACGTTATATTATTTATTATATTTTTCACTTAATTCTTATTAAATATATACAGTCTCACTTTCTCACTACATTTTATTCACTACATTATTGTTTTCATAAAAGAATTGAACTTGGCTTTTCAACTTACTTTAGCTCTTGTGTTCACCTTTTATTTTCGTAATGGCAAAATTATATTTTATTTTTGTAATTTCCCCATACTCTATTTCCAGCTGTAAAGGCGTTTATGGGAATACATGTGTTTTACTTTTACATTATTACATTACTTGTTGGATGTATTTTCCAATTTAACGACAAATAGTATAATAAAAAAAAATTAATCTACGCGTAAGTGAAATGTACTTTATAGGTTTCAGTGAAATTGATTACTTGTTCTGTATCAGAAAAAAATTATGCTTATTTGTTTAACAAAATTACTCTTTGTAATGCTTTTATTTGTAATGTAGAATTTCTTCATAACAAAAACAGTTTAAATCAAATGTTAAAATGTGAAGCAATTAATGAATTCATTTTTGTAGATACATGGGCACCCTAGTATCACAATATACATTCCATTCAAAATGAATGGATACTCTTTCCCATGTCCTTTGCAGAGGGGAGGGGCATATAGCCACAGACACTAGTCCTTTGTTAATACGGTCGTACATTTTGTGCTTCGTCACTTCGCTTTAGACATGTGACCTTATCTTGGTTGTGTTTTGGACTGTATCCAACCAAACCTCAATAATGCATCAATTTTTATTTCATCGTACAATGAGAGTGAAATTGAGGCGAAATTTACACTATGGAAGAAGGGAAAGTGATGAACTAGCCCTCCAAAGTATCATTTGTCTCATTCTATATTCCACCAAACTTTCAAAAGAGAAAAAAAAAAAGCAAGCGAAAATAACCCACGAACACGAAGTTCATTGCATATGATTCCTCACAATGGCCCCGTTTTCCACTTTAGATTTGATTCTTCTCACAACTTTAGCTAGGCTTAGGGTGTGGTTTTCCTTTCAACTGCTTCAAAGTTCATACGATGAAACGCGCATTGGAACAGATGCGAACAAAAAATCAAATTATGTTTGGTAGGGTTAAAAGAAAGAAAAACATAAATTTAAATTATTATTTTTGTGCAAGTCTAATCTTCCCTTCAATCTACCCAACTAAACATCCCAATCAAATTAAAGTTAACATGAGTTTAGGTTACGTACATACGAAATTAAGACTGTAAATATTAGTTATAAATTACAAATAAAAACGGAATTAAAATTAAAATGACAAAAATTAAGATCATAAAAATGCAGTATCATTCATCATCATCATCATCATCATCATAAATACAATAGACAAAATAATGGAAAGAATGAATCCTCACACAGCATAAAAAAAAAAGCAACCAAACATGAATTACTAGAATTCACGATCCGTGTAGATTCGGAACGATGATAATAATAAATAAAATAAAATAAAACTCCACGAAACCCTCTCTAGTCTTTACATAAGCAAAGCCGCAGCGAAAACGACAACAGCCGCAGAACCAGCGACAGTGAATCTGTTCAAAGCGGCGCCGCTTTGAGAGGGAGCAGGTGCTTCAGACGGCGGAGAGGAGATTGCTGAAGGAGTGACGGAGGGAACACTGGCCGGCGAATCGGAGGGAGACAGCGGAGGAGATGGCGGAGAGTCGACGGAGGTTGGTGAAGGAGACGGAGTGTTCACCGTCGGAGCGGGAGGAGAGGACGACGGTGACACGGCGGAGGGAGAAATCGCCGGCGATGGAGACTTCTGCGGCGTGGACACCATGGGGGTGCGCTTTGGAGACAGGGCTGGTGAGGATGCCGGAGACTGAGCCACGACGGAGGTTACGAACAATGCGGCGACTAGCGTAAACACGAACGTGGAGCGAGCCATTGTAGGAAGATAGAAAGTTGAAACAGAGATTCTATTATTAAGTGGTAATGTGAGTGTGTGTAGTGAAGAGAAAACTTAGGGTTGGGAGGGTATTTATAGAAGCTTAACCGCGTGGAGGCGAGTCGTTGGAACCGTTGATGTTTTCAAATGATTATCATGCTTAAACATACGGTGCTTATTCCTTCTGCGCCTCTAGACTACTAGTACAAGCTAAACCTAAAAGTATATTTAATAAATAAACAAAAACAAACTACTACTAGAAACAAAGAGAATACAAATAGTTAAAGGCAAATTTTAGGACATATATTAATCAATTAAAAAGAAGAAATGTTTTATAATAAATATTTTTTATTTTAAATTTCTTAATTAATATCGTGAGGACACTACTTATCAAGACTCATAATTAAATAAAGAATCAGAAAAACAATTATTTTGAGAAACTATAAAAAAATATCTTATTTGTAAGAACTAAAAATAATAATCTAAAATTAAAATTACACTGTTTAAAACTAATTACAATGTATCAATAGTCACGAAAATGTAAAATGGGTCAAATAATATACACTTAAAATTATTACTATATTAGCAAGTTATTGTGAGTTATTTTAATTTAATTAGATGTCTTAATGTTGAAGTCTTGAATACATAATTATATTAAATATTTAGAAAAAAATTATCTTTCATAATAATTTTATTAGATTCAAATATAATTATTTTATGTGGAGGATAAATATGATCTAAAAAAATATTTAAAATTTTTATATAATCTCCTTTTACATATTTATGATTATTAATTAGTAATAAATAAAAATAGAAAAAAAGGATAATAGTAATAATAAAAATGATGTAAATTGGAAAAGAAGGTTGAGTACTTGACTTGCCGTGAAAGGGTAACACTGCACACGACACGCGGGGAGAGTGAATGAGGGGGTGCAAGCTGGTCCAGCTGTCTTTGAATCCGGACCGTACACGTCGTGAGAAGTTCGAAGAACGGGATGAATCGGTGAGCGTTGGATGGAAGCTCGTTAGGGAAAGTCGTAACGGTCGAACACAAGTAAAGGGAAGCTGCAAAGTTATTCATTCATGTGAATTTTCTGATATACAGTTTCAGCGACAATGTCGGAGTCGGTTCCAAAACGGCGAGGGACCACCTCCTTTGTTTTCACTAGAGTAATAATTAACAATTAAAGCTGTCTCTAAATTTTTTTTCTTTCTCGTAACCGTTGAACGGAAAACTTTACAGAATGAATTTGGGAAGAATAAATCCAACTACTAAAATAAATTGGTAATCTGATGTTGGGTGTTGGCCAATATCAGATTAACTTTTCTCATTTTTAAATATAAAAGCTCTGTTGTTCGGTCATTTATAATGTTTTTCATTAAAATAAAGAATCTTATGTAAAATATGATGATAATGTTTACATATTTTCATACGTAGGTATCACCTCGTATTTATACAAATTTGTCCTCCAGAACAATTAAGCTCGCCAAAATTTCAATACAGATAATGTTGTGTTTGGTTGAAGAGTGGAACAAGAAATAAAGACAAAAATAATATGGGTTTCAAATTTTTTATACTTTCTTTTAATTCAAATATATATATATATATATATATATATATATATATATATATATAAGCCTTTTTAACTAAAATGTGTTGGAGCATGTTTGGTGTATGCTAGGTTGGACCCTGTTGCTGAAATCATATGGACAATAGGAATATTGCCTTTAACGATAATGCTGTGGTTCACAGCACAGCGTGGAGGCAAGTCTTGATATATTATTATGAAATTTGGAAAGCTGTTGTCACGAAATGATGCTGTCCAACCAGATTCCATCCACTGAGTTACCAAATCGAAAGATTATATAGAGGACACTCTCAATTTTTAAATGGTTATGTTTTGGGCTACATGAAATTGAATAATGCATGATAAACGAAGTTTCTTAGGTACCGAGACTGATATCATATGTTTCCATTATCATTGCAAATAACCAAAAACAATATAAATAGAAAGCAAATGGTCAACCTTCCCGTAAGCTAAACTTTAAAATATATAAAAAAAAAAATTTAATGACTATATATTTACAGTAAAAAACAGTTTTATATTATCATTTAAATATAAATTATTATTGAAATGATTTTTAAATAATTGTTGTAATTTTTTTTTACCATACATAGAAAACAACTAAAAATATAATAGTATTTCTCTTTTGAATCCATCTGTTTTTTTTTTTTTTAGAATTTTTTATCCATCTTTTCTTGTGACTTGTTAGTCTTGTAATCTTGTTATGTTTTGATTAGTCTTGTGTTATTGATTAAGAGCTAGCGTCTTTAGGAACGTCTTTCTAGTGGCACTTCTCCTGTTGTTAACTTTCTGGTCAAAGTGTCAAACTTCTTGTTCTAACTTCTCTTTCTCCTTTTCTTTTTGTTGCATATTGGTTTCAGTCCAATGATCTCTTTATCGGATTGACTCCATTCTTTCTAGATGAATTTCGGCAACAGCTATATGCCCTCGTAACAGCGATTACTTCTCTATTTTTTATTTATTTAATTTAATTATATCAAGCTATAAGAAACTTAATTTAATTTAATCTACTTTTACATTGCAGTTGACCAAAATACCCCTAGTTGACTATAAAAGTTCAACTTTTGACCTACTATATAAATTATAGAAAAATTATCTACATTATATGTGGAAATTGGAATATCACCTTTATATATCATGAACACGAAAAGAAAGCAAGAAAGTGAAACCTTAAATTTGTCTAGGCAATGTCCTCATCTGTCATCTATGATATACATTACATGGCACTAGATAAAATTTCGGAGTGACAAATGTTTGAGGAAGCCGAATTTATAGAGCCCGCCAGAAGAAAAATCAGGCAAATGAATTAGAAAAATTAAATCATGATTAGCATCCTGATTCTCTTTGTATAAATCCATCTGCAGTGCCGAAATCTACACTTCCTCTCTGCTGTTTGTCACAAAATATCTGGCAGAAAAAATGCACCTTTATAAGCCAGCAGCAGCATTAGAATCATCATCACTGTTGGCTTTACCATTGCCAGTGTCTTGATAGTTCAATTTGCTGTTAAATTCCGAGCCATATACGTGACCCATTTTCACACGTTTGGTCTCTAAGTATCGCTTGTTCTCTTTTGTGATAAGTGATACCAATGGGATCCTACCAGAAATTGTCAAGCCATAACCTTTGAGCCCAACATATTTTGCTGGATTGTTTGTCATTAGCTTCATAGATCGAACACCCAAGTCCCTCAAAATCTGCAAGTACAATTTCAAATTCCAACCTTTTGATCAATGCAATAAAATAAAAAAACTTAAAGGAATTCTATGTTGCACCAGATATAGCATGCCAATGAACTTCCATATTATTGTAAATCACAATGAACTAAAAAGTGTGACTGTGAAAGAACCAAGTGGGTATAACTAACATGTTCAATTTTCCAGTAATTGAGTATTTTTACTACAAGTATATTTACCTGTGCACCGATTCCATATTCCCTTGAGTCAACAGGCAATCCCAACTCCTCATTGGCTTCTACGGTGTCCCGTCCATCATCCTGTAGGTTATAGGCACGTAGCTTGTGGCCCAAGCCAATACCCCTTCCTTCATGTCCACGAAGATATACCAATACACCTCTACCAGCAGCCTCAATCTGTTGCATTGCAAGAGCAAGCTGATTTCCACAGTCACATCTGGCAGAGCCAAATATGTCTCCTGTGAGACACTCTGAGTGTACCCTTACAAGAACATCATGTCCATCCCCAATGTCACCCTGTTAATCCGTAAAAATCACATAATTGGCTAAATTTTACTATTAAATCAAGCAATGTTAAAATCTAAAATGGAAAAGTTAATGATCATTTGAAAAAAATGCCAATTGTGCAAATCCTTCAGGCTTATACACTTACTAACAAACACCTTGAAGGCAAAATGGTGAAAAATAGGGCTGGACTGGACATCAATCTATCCCCTTAGAAAAAATATTATGAAAGTGTCAGTTTAAATGATAATAGGTTTACATACATTTTTAATCCCCAAAGTTTACCTCGATTATGATGTTGGTCCCCATACATAAAAATAGCTTAATTAAGCACTTATATAATAAGCTTTCATTGTATGAGAGCTTATGCCATGAATTCAATCAATATACTTGTAAGCTAAAAAAACTGTATTTTGATAAGTTTCACAAAGAAACTTATTGAAATAATCTAAAAAGAACTTGAGTCATAAGTCATTTTAATTTTCACACAGAAATTTGACATTATCAAGCTGCCCTTCCAAAAAAAAAAGGTGGGATTGAAGCATAGCAATTAGGCTATATTGCAGTGCAGTAAGATTAACATAGAAGAAGCTGCCAGTTGAAGTTAAATCATGTTGTTTCTACCATATCAGTATGCTTTCCATTCTCATATTTTGTTTCCCTCATCTATTTGTTTAAAATCATTTAGTTCAATTATGAAGAATATTCAAACATGTTGCTACATATTATAGTTCAAAATAAACACAAGCATTGCTCACCTTAACCATTGCAATATGCTCAATCCCATCTAAAAGTGACCTATAGCAGTTAGCTACAAATGGCCCCCACATTGTTGGTATTAGTGCATCACCAGCACGCTCTACTAGTTTATCTCTCTTCCTTCTGTACCTGCAATAAAAATAAGTGTCAGTCTCTCTGCTATGCAACAAAAAGTATTCAGGAAGCAAAACCAGGGAAAGGAAACTTATGCTGTGTTTGGTAGGGAAGAAAGGGGGAGGAGTGAAAGTGGGAATGTAAGGAACAAAATAAATAAATAGCATAAAAACAAATAACCATCGAGAAAATTCTAACTGTTCATAAAGAAACCTTTATGTTAAATGACACTCTAATTCGGGGACATATAATAATACAAATAAAATAGCATTTCCAATTTCATAATGTTATATGAAAAATCCATCGAGTGAAAATTACGAAAATAAAAATTTAAAACAAATATGCCTCATAAGCAATCATTGTAATTGATTGGCAGTAATCTCAAAAGTCAAAAGTATCACAGAAAGACAAGTTTGGGTATTTAAATTATGATATCTGTACTTGAAAGCTTACTTAAAAGATATCATAAACATGCATATAATGACCTTTATTACATCTTCCATGAAATGTAAATGCATACCTTATTAAGTCGGCAATAGATACAATTTTTAAATTTTCTCGCTCTGCAAACTGGCGAAGCTTAGGTAATCTAGCCATGGAACCATCATCATCGACAATCTCACACAGAACTGCCACAGGATTCAAACCAGCAAGTATGGCAAGATCAACTGAAGCTTCTGTATGTCCAGCTCTCTTCAGCACACCACCCTCCCTGTATTTTAGTGGGAAAATATGGCCTGGGCGGTTGAAATCCCTTGGTTGTGAATCTTTGGATGCAAGGGCCAAGACTGTTGTTGCCCTATCATGAGCTGACACCCCTGTGGTAGTACCATGTTTAGCATCCTACAAATATAGGTAAAGTGTTAAAATGTAGAAAATTACATGAATAAATAGCACCAAAAAACAATTCCTCCCACAACATAACAAATGATTAACCACATGTCTGGATACAGGTTCCAAACAATTTGATCCGCATCAGTTTAGACTCTTCCCTTTGTAGCTTCTGGGGTTTTCATTCATTTGGATGTAAAAATATTTCAACAAGTGCATTTTTAACAGGGAAGAAAACATGCATTAAATTTCAATAATCTTTGTTGACATGATGCAATGCTGGTAAATGTAATGACCCTAAAATATATTTATAGATAAAAGATATTAAATGTAACTCCGCCTATGTGTGTTTGCATGCATGGCCTGTCCCAAGCCAGGATAAAGAAGGAGGGTTGGCGTCAGGGGTTGCGAACCGGCCGTAAAAAATCAGCTATTTTTATGTGATGAACCTTTATGATATCCGACCCCAATTAACTTGGGTTAAAAGTACTGTTGATGTTGAAAAAATATTAAATGTAACGAAGTTGCTGAATTCTCAATCAACAATATGGCATATCCAAGGGCAGCTTCAGATAAGACAAATTATTCCCTAAAGTTGACGACTTGACTATCTCATTGGGCAATGAAATGTAGTGTTTTAAGCTAATGTGACAAACAAAGACCTTGATCAGCGAGATACAGAACTAACTCCAGACCTATAATGCATGCACCAAATTGTACATACCACTGTCACAGTGAACGCTGTGCGAAGTTTCTCATCGTTATACTGACTGTTCACCATCAAAGGCAGATCCAATCTCTCTAAATCTTCTTCCTTCATGCTTATACAAACTATCCCAGTTCCATGCTTCACAATAAAAGCCATAGCCTCAGGTGTTGCCAACTGCGCCGCCATTATCAAGTCTCCTTCATTTTCCCTGTCCTCGTCATCTACAACCACTACCATCTGAAGCACAAATGTTAGTTAGCAAATGCAAAACCAAAACCTTTCACACTATAAACCTCCCTAGCACAAAACAGAAAAAGACAGAACCCAAAAACAGAGAGAAAGTAACAACCTTTCCATTCCTAATGTCTTCGATGGCCTCTGGTATGGAAGCAAAACCTTCCGTTGGACTATCGAAATCATGCTCATCTTCATCATCAGAAAAACCACTGCCTGCTGGCACTGCTGTGTCTGCTCCCAGGGATCCAAACGCTACGACATCAAGCTGTGCCCCAGTTCCGAAACGATTGGTCACAACATCAGAGCTCTTCAGATAAGATCCTAGGTCTCCTCCTCCAGAGGTCAATGTAGCTCTAATTCTACCAACAGCATTGGGGACTTTAGAGTTGTGTTGGACAACTGCCAAATCCGACCCATGTCCATTGAATGAGAACTTATGCAACCCATTGTACAATTTGAAATGTTTACATACCCTACATCAAACAGAAGAGCGGAACAAACAAAGGTACAATTAGCAATTTTGACATCCAAAATTCATTATCACACACACACAAGGTCAGCATATAATGATATAAACCCCCCAGCTCCAGAAATTGAACATGCTTGATTGAATCCACACACGTATATATGCTCAACTCAATTCAATTCACAAACTGAAATTATAGCCAGACTTAACTTTGTTTTTTATATATGCCGCACTAGACTTAATAACTCCAAACATCAAATTATCACCAACTCCAATTAAACTAAAATAAATGAGAACCAAACATGCATATGTGTGTGTGTGTGTGTGTGTGTGTGTGTGTGTGTGAAGTAAATTCAGAAAAGGGAAAGGTTGGTTTAGTGGTGAAGGGAGAAGCGAAGGGGGAAGATGTCACGGTTCGAATCCCCTGCTAACAAAAACAAACAATACTAATAACTAACATTTACCGATAAAAAATAAGTAAATTCAAAAAAGAAGAAAAGAAAAGAGGGCAAATGGGTGTGCAGCATTGCTGACCTAGGGTGACAGAGAGGGGGAGTGGAGAGACTGAGAGAAGAAGCCATTGGTTGTGTTGAAGGGTTTCAGCGAATTTGAATTTGATTGCGTGAATGCGGAAAAAAAAGAAGCAAAGGAACGAAGGTTAATCCAATTCCAGGAGCTGTGATTGCAACAAACACACACCCAACTACCCTTTTCCCTTTCCTCAGTGGATCAACTCAAACATGGATGGAAGGGTTACCCGTTACTCTAAGAATGGACCACAAATCCACAATCAATATAGGTTGCTGCATCTTATTTAGCATTCAAATATATACCACAGGAGTCTAAGCAGACATTAATTTTTATTTTTATTTTTAATTTTAATCATTTACATATGAGGGAGTTTCAATTATACTATTACGTTAACAATTATATTTTTAATCAAATTATACCGGTTGTGACTTACTTAATTATTACACTGTTAAATAAATTTTAATTAAATATTTTTATCCCAAAATTTATTATTGGATTAAAGATATAAAAAAAACTGTTATACTGTTTAATAAATTTTAGTTAAATATTTTTATTTTAAATTTTACCATTGAATAAAAAAATTTCTCTTAAATTATGTCTAGAAAATTTTATATCAATATAAAATTATTTGATATTTCATTGACGTAGATCAAAATTAATATAATATATCATCAAATTTATGAATCTAAAATTGTTGTAG
>PYAF01004503.1:7566090-7588202 GCA_007407185.1 Glycine tomentella | reverse complement strand
ATTATAATTAAATTCACATTAGAAATAAGGAGGAAAACTTAAAGTTAGGTAAAATTCATCTATATACCCTTTAACTATTTGATTTTTTAAATTAGGTTTTGATTTATTTTTCTAATTGGATCTCTTAATTTATGTTTGGTTTTTTTAATTAGTTTTCAATTGGGACCTAAATAAAAAATAAATAAAAATTCAAAGAGTTAATTAAAAAAATAGTTAAGACATATTACCATATTTAAGGACTAATTTTTTTTATTTCTTTATAGAATAATATTTTTTGGATACCCCAACCTTACAAAATTCCAATTTACATTAATTATTTTTTTTATCTCTTTTTTCTTGTCATATCATATCACTTGCTACATTTATACTTCTTTCTCACTTTAGGCATCCATTTTTGTTACATTCTCTCTTTAAGCGTCTACTAAATACTAATGTCTCAACGCTTGCCAAATTTAGAGAACGTATTGATGGTTTACTCTTTCATTTTGATATGCATATATTGGTCAGCTTTGACTAATGAACAAGACAACCTTCCTTTCCCTTAATTTTATTTTACCAACCAAGAAAAAAAGAAATTGTGTTAGTTTTACAAAATTTTGTATATCAAATAGTAGTTTTTTTTTCAAAATAAACAAAATTTACAAGCAGAATGGCTGCTTAAATGGAGTTACTATTACATGCTAGTTGTATTCCTAAAGCATTTCATCAAAGTATGTCTCCACATTCTAGGCGTTTTTGTTTTGCAGAACCAACAAATACCAAGTGTTTCTTCTTGATCATCAAAATATGAGATGTGCTCATGTAGTTCAGCATAAATCTATCATCAGGGTACACTTCTTTCAGTGGAGAAAATTTTCTTATCAATTTTCTCTATAGATATACAGTTTTTCTTGCAATTCCAATTCCCTGAAGTCCACTCCATGATCATATATCAGTCACCAGAATCTCTATATTTCTGAAGGAGGACGTTTCAATCTCTCAAATATATCATCAAGGGATTCAGATGAAGATTTTGAGTTTAAGAGTTGACCCCTGAGCATTAGAAAGTGGGAGGAATCCCTTGGAGTCAATGTTAGATCTCAAAATTTTAAATCCATGCATCATTGATTCCCATTTTGAGGCTAATACAGATGATGGAGCTGCACTTGTGTTCTGAGAATCATTAACATCACTTGTCAAGGAGGAAGAAACTCTTTCCTGGGTCAAATCTTTACTAGACACCTCTTCATTGAGGTTTGTCCTTAAGGCTGCATACTTTTTGCTGCCAATTTTTCTGCTCATGTCATTCTGAGTGCCTTCAATTTTCTCTTCCACTATGTTGGTAGTGGCACTCTTATCCAGAGCCTGAAGAAGAAATAGAGGGGAGTTGTAGTTAGTAACACAAGACTAGCCTTGAGATAGTGTGAGGTTGCTTCTACAAATCTTTGCTCAGTTTTCGATTAGCTTTCTTGGTTCAGTGGTGCAAGTCATCTCCATTTGTACAAAAAAATGAGTAACCAATATACATAAAATAAAAGGATAAAATATGTTTTTTATCCTTGTACTTTTGGTGAAATTTGATTTTAATCCCCGAACTTTCAGTTTGATCAATTTGATCACTGATGAGGGACGAAAACCATTGTTTTTCTAAAATTCAGGGACTAAATTGATCAAAGTTAAAGTACAATAATTAATACCAATTTTTATGAAAAGTACAGGGATTAAAAACAAAGTTTACCCATAAAATAGTGAAAAATTGAGTGAGACATATAAGCCCAAGTATTCGAATGAATTTTGAAACTGGTACACTTCCTAAGATTTTAAGAAGAAAAATGATCAATTCCTTGTGGTTTTAGATGCATACCATGGCCTTGCTGGTGGACTCAACATCCATACACAAGCTGAAACTCCTTGCCAAAGGATAAACAAGTTGACCAAATTTGTGCCCTTGTTGGAGAAGAGAACGTTCTGAGGAGAAAGAGCAATTAAGGTACTATGTTCGAATGTAATGAAGGTACTCCCCAAAATATTATGATGTTAAGGTTCTTAAATAACAGGTGACTATATGGTTATCCAAAGTTGTATGTAAAAGGAGGAAGCCTAGTTTTACAGAGGTGTGTTCTACTCTACATTTGATATCATTTAGTCTGTCTTTTAATATCATTAAGTGATTATAACCAAAGAAGACTGCCAAAATTTGCATGAAAGAAGTAATCAATTACTTTATTTTGAACAAAACTGTTCATATGGTTTTCTTTAATCACCGATTCTTTTTTTCTAAGATATATTCCACTGAATGATGGAAGGCCTTTTCTAATTAATCTTAAGGTTTTGTTTTCTAACCTTCATTTGATCATTTTTGTGATTTTTCCCATTTTACTTTTAGAACTTTCTTCGTTTTCTACGCCAAAGAATGGGACATCAAATCTCAAATAAAAAGATTTCAGTTAGAGTCTTGTGGATAGAAAACTGTAGTTGGAAGAAAAGATCTCACTCTCTAACAAAGATTAGTTATTAGTAAAGCTGACGGATATTTTGCACCAATGACATAGTGACAAAAAATAACTAAAAAGGTTTGAACTCACCTCTCCGCAAGATTATTACTCCGGACGGGTCAAATTCATCCATATCTTCTGCATCATCATTGCACTTGAATATTTTCCAATTCCCACAATTCTTGATGACCCGGTTAAAAATATTGCTTGCTATTAGTGAAGAGTTTATTTAACCATGATGAGGGGTTAAATTGTTGAATTCTTTTCCAAAAAAAGGAACAGCGTCATTGATTTTTCCCATTTTCTGCAAAAAAGGTTGAGTTATTACAACTGAATAAATGTTAGACAATTAATATAGATACTCAAAAACAAGATTTTTATTAAAAGTAAATAAAAGAAGGTTTTATAAGAAGAATAAGGATTTTTTTAAGTTAGCATTTAGCAAGCGTATCCAACCACGATCAGTGTATTATGATCTTGTTAAATTTTAAGGGTTGGAGAACACTTGTTCAATTTAGAGTCAAACTCATTTTAAAGAAACCTTTTACATAAGAATGATGGCTTTGTTAGTATTAGCCTGATGTTTAAGAATACAAAAGTTTGGAGTTTTTATTGTAACAGAAAACATTTATTTAAAATGCAAAAGTCATTTACAGTATTTTCTTTTTTACCCAAAGGAAAATAATTTAGAAAATTATATACTTCACACAAATGACCAAAAATATATTTAAAGAAAGTGACTTACGAGCATATCATAAGCAAGCTTACTGAGCTTGTTTGTCTTGGTGTCAGTGAGTAAAACATCATCATTCCCATTTTAAACAAGGAATAATATGTACATATACACATACACATCAAGGGGATGAAAGCAGCAAACTGGAAAAAAAATTCATGAGTCAACATAAGATGGCTAAACTGGGAATTTTTAGGAATGTTTGTTCTTTCTCACTAGAAAAGTTGCCCTGTTTATCTTTGCAAGCAAACTACTAATAAACATGCTTATACAAATAAGAATAGTTCCCTCCTGCAATCAATATCAATAATTTGAACTCACAAAAATCCAGGAAAAGCAGCAAATCCCTAACCTACGTTAGGTTTTATTGGCATCAGAATGGACCTACATATAACTTTTATCTTGGGACAAAAACAATTGAAGTTAATTAATCCATTCCACTCTTCTCCACATCAATTTTTTTGTTACCTAATAATATCACTTATATGAAGTTTGTTGATGGTGTTAATTGTCATGTATTAAATTTAAGGTCAATCCTTAACTTATGGTGTTAATTACTAAGTGAATTAATCTTGATAATGAGATTTAAGATTTAAGGAAAAAAATATAGCCTTAACAGAAAAAAAAATAAGAAGAAAATTAATTTATTTAAAAAAAAAAAAAACTATAGGAACAAGACTAATATTACCTGTACAAGCATCTCTTGTTGTCCTGCAGCATGTACTTGGATAGAGAAAAGGGAAAAATCAACTCCACTGGTTAGTATGGTAGCCTCTGCTAATAGAACTGCAAATGACATGCAGCCCAATATAACAGCCAATGATTTTTCAAGCTGTTTCCATAATATACATCGCCATAGAAACTCTGTTATAAATTAACATTTCAGTGAGATATAATTATTCTATATACTATATAGTTCCTAATAAGAGAAAAAAAAATTGAAGAGCCAATCGCTATTATTTTTGTAGGAATAAAAGAAAATGACTTTCTAGAGATGAATATTTATGGCGATGATTTATGATTTTATTACAGAGATTACTCATGAAGCATACTAATCTAGATAGTTGTTAGCTTTGGGGACTGTGATTTAATTTCTAACTTGCTACATGTAAAGAGATTAGTTATAATACCATAATGCATAAGGCCATTGTTAAGTCAGCTTTAAGTTATAGGCTGACAGTCTTTAGGGTGACATTCTACTTTTTATTCCATTGAGAAAACATTAGATATATTTACCATCAAAATAGGAGAAAGAGAACATAAATTTAATAAGTAGTACGTACCAACTGTATCCAAAAGTCCACATACTTTGCCTTTGCGTTCAGGCCTCAAGCATGAAAAATATTTCCTGCAAGAATGGAAAAAAGTACCTTTGAATATAGAGCTACTGCATATTACTTGATGAATATAAAATCTGAGTGCGGCTGAAAGGTAGAGTCTAATCAGTATCTTAAGCTGAGAATATATCCCAAAATAAATAGCACAAACATTCTCTCCCTATGTCACTTTCAAGTTTGTTGGCTAGAAGCCTAGAAGAACCATGGTTTTTAAAGTGAATTGAAGAATAAACTATTGGAATCATATAAGCTCACATAGTTGCTTACTATGGACATAGTTTGTTCACTGTCAAAAGATGAAATAACAGACTCAACAATGAGAAAAAGTGAAGGTTAAGACAAACCATCCTGTAGCATCACGTCGCTCATAATTCTTTAAGGTATCCTCCAGCTCAAGGGCTTCTAGGACGAATTTTGTATATTCACTGCAAAAGATTAATTTATTTAGGACTTGAAGAGAATACGTACATATTGAAAACAACTAAACAAGAGTAATTCAGTGAAGTATTATGGTATGTTGTGACAAATAACATGTCAAAAATGAAGACATCACATTCTTTTCTTGTAGAGTAGCAGGGGAATCTATCACATAAACTGAAGGGTGTAATGTGTATAGCATAAGGGCAGAAAAAGAAAGGAAAGAATCAATTTGCTGCATAAAATTTGTGGGTTTCCCAATGTACACACACACTATAGGCACATACATATACAAAAGGCTAACTCATTTACCAATATTTTCCCAACCATATTGCATTTAATTATCAAAATGTCGTGCAGTTTTAAGCTATTTCAATGAGGCAAAGGATTTTATTGAAGGAACAAAATTACTCCTACAAGAGTCTTGCATACAGCCCACCAGGAAGAAGCTAATCACCAAATGAATCCATGATTTTGATGAATCTACATAATTAGAATTTGAGAACCCTGGAGCAACTTCGATAGCAAGCAAATTAATGTGTACCTTCTATATCGATAGTATTGTTCACGAGCTTTCCTAAGACGACGTCTTAGTGCTGCCATAGATTTATCATCTGTATCATAATCCATGTCACTTTCTCCCAGTGTTGGAAGGAGGGGGCTTCTTTCAACTGGAAAAACCAGTTACATGACCATGTATCAATAGAACTTTTAGAATCAAAATACCTGCATGTATACACTTAAAAGACTTTATCAAAGAATCCCGCTTGGAAATTTGCTTTGATGTTGCCTGTGTGATCTGACAATGGCACACCATGAAAAATCATATCTGCAAAGAGTAAAGGATCAAAAAGAAAGCATTTATTTTTATCATTGAAATGCAGATTTAATTTGACCCACTAATATATTATATATGTACACCAAACTTTACAATAAAATCTCAGTACATGGATGGAATACCCAGTAGAAAAGTGAATGATATTTATCTAGATGAAAGAATGGCGAAATTTTTCTACTGTTTTATTATATTCCTACACAAAATTGAAATTTAATTCATAACAAGAATTATGATTAATATTGCAGGGCACAATACTTAATCCATATATTTGAATTTATATGAACCAACCCACTTCCGGGGCAAGAGACACTAAATACAAACTCAGAAGACTTTACACAAAATGCAAATTCAATTGTTAGAAGATCATCATAGACTAATGATATGAATAGCTTACAACAATAGCATTTGAAAAATCATGATGAGCATCATCTAATTTGACAGCCATTTTTGCAACTTTTTGCTCAATGTTCCAATCTGGATTTAACCAAATGCCCTTTGGAATTTCACTCAAACCAAATCCAAGTAGAAATGCACCGGTAACCAGTCCAAATGTATTAGAGCAAGCCATGGCAAAACCCGTTACATTACCGCTCCTGCAAATTATTTAGCATAAAGTTAGATAGAGTGGTTTAGCTTGAAATGATTTAAAAGTTTGGCAGTGTACTGAAATTTTTGAAGTCAGCAATTGTAAAATCAATTCGCAGATAACAAAAAGAAGGGGTCACATTCTATGGTTCAAGTAAATAAATGAATAATAATAGAAATCTAAAAGAAAGAAGCAGACCAATAGTTTTTGTGCAAAGAAATTAGTAATATCAATCCAAAGAGTGCTACAGAACCGAGACACAGATAGAAAACAAGGTTTCCGTGTAAGCTGGTCCTCAATCTTGCTTTCACTGTAAAGTCTCCGGCATCTTCCTAACCCTGAATAGTGGGAACCACAGCCCTGTTTAGAGAAATAATTTAATACAAAACTATGAGTGTGTATTTCTATTCACCTAGCTGCCATAAACATCCTAATTGATTCCCACAAGAGATATATAAGTATTTGGAAGTGAATATAAGATGACATCAATATAATATCGTACACAAATTCATATAAATTAGGATAACTTGTGAAAAAATCAAAATAAAATCAATTATAAAGGTAATGGAAATATTCTACATGCTCAGTCTTCTAGCTGTTGCTGCTTCTTTCTTCTATGTGAGAGTGTATTTGTATATTTAACATGTTATGAATAACAAGGAAACTAGGGATAGCTTAAAATCAGTTTGAGTTTGTGTAGAAGATTTGATGGAAGCATACATAAACATCATATACAGCAATTAAATTTCGGAGGAATTGATCAAGAGGGTACAAAGTTAGTTGAGGACAAATATTATTTAGAGCTCTATAAAAGGGAAGGAGCCTACCATTTAAGTATGAAGGTACTCCAATATGTCAAACTCCACAAGAAGGAAATTGCTTCATTTTAATCATCATTTAGTGACTATCAATGAAGGGAAAGGTTGCAATGAATCAAATACCAAAAAATAAAATAGCTGTTAATTAACTTTATTCTATTTCTTTAATGATTACTTCTCTAAAAATAAAACATACTCAACTGCAAAATCATTATATCATGAATGCTAAATTCTATTTCTTGTCTCATGTCATCTGAAAGAAACTACAAAATCCTACATAACTATAATACGACATTTTATTCAAACTAATGCAATTCAACTGCAATGTGTATATGCATGTGTGCATTGACGAATAAGTATATAATACCGTCCATATGTTAGTAGGGACGAGGATGATGATGGAGAGGGAGCAGAACCAAGTGTATGCAACGGTGAAGAACACATATTTGGGTACATCAGGTCCAGAGAAATATTTCAATGTAACAATCACCATGCCAATGGCCACAGGCAATGAGAACATATAGAACACCCACATTTTTATGCTTATATATGTTACACTTTCTTATGTTTCACGTTATATATGCATGTCCCTTTTTCTTATGTATACAGTTTTCTATCCCTGTCTTTCTCCTTTTCCAATCTGAAAAACAATACACAGAAAAGGGAAATCAGAGGACGTCTGAGAAAAGAGTTTTTTGTTAACACCTAACTTGAAGAACAAGGAGAACCGGTCAAGAGGACTCCTTTTTTGCTCTTCACTAACTCATTTAGCATGCTAGTTCACCCATGCGTCCTCTCATTTGTAAACTATGTTTGTGGGGTCTGGAAAAATAAAGCATATCTTTTATTCTTTTAATGGATTTGGATCTCTCACCAAAGATAAATTCACAAATTTTATTCTAATTTTTTTTTTCCATTTCAGTTTCGCCACTTGCTTGAAAAGTTCTACTGTGGTATTTAAAGTGTTTTTGTTAGATTAAATTGATCATTCTTTTAAGTTTTATCACACACTAACTTGATTAAATTGGCAACAAACAATATGTAAATGAAGCAACATCATATAGGCAATCGCTAAGTCAATCAAAGTTAACACATCATGGTTGAATGATGGAAAGACCAATTTAATATAACAAGAGACTATAAAAAATTAAAATGAAACTTTTTAAATTTAAGGGGCTAAACTGAAACTTACTTAAAAAATAAGATGAGGAACAAGAAGGTATTTTATTTTTAGCCCAATTTTTTGTTTATCAAACATGACTCATAATTAGTCACGAGACTCAGCTAATTATTCTCGTGTCTTTTTCTCTAACAAGACCATATCTAGGAGAGGATCTAATTCTAAATCATTTTTTAATCAGCAGTCAATAGATATATGTAATAATTGAATTTAAAGAAGTTGCAAGTACTTGGGATCCATCTCTGACGAAAATAACAAATCTTTGGGAGTTTTTAACAACGTGAGTACTACGAGGTAAGAAGTTCTAAGGTAGTATTTTCATTGGAGCTGATATGGAATAGATGACTTATAACTTAAAAATGTTTTATAATAGTTTCCAATTCCAATCTTCCTAAACTGTAAGTTAAACATTTCATTTTGCATATTAAAGCTCAAGATAGATCCTCGTCGATTATCTTGCTGGTACAATTAACAGTGTCCACGTTCTGCATAACAAAACACCCTCCTTCATCACTTTCACAACAATCTTCACTTCTTCATCACTATCAGAGGAACTGGAATTCACGAATGAGAATGACTTTGCATGAAGACTTAGAATAGTCACCAACTGGTATATGGAATAATAAAATTAAATGGATAATTCAGGTGCATATGCATATATAAATCAGTAAAAAGCTTTCCAGTGATACAAGCACACAACTATTAGTAAAAAAATGTCTCCCTAAATTTTGGTTGTTTTGTTCTGGGATAGAGATACTGATATTGGAATCTTACGCTTGCCTAAGTCATTAGAATTGAATTAGTTGTTAAAAGTTTACTGAAGCTCATCATTGTAAAAAAGCAAAAAGTTTGGAATGTCAGATCAAATTTGAATATGATAGAAATAGTTATTCTTTTCCTTCTAACTTTTTATAATGCTTGCTTACCTTATACATGAATATAGGAGAAGCATATACATTTGAGAATTTTTATTTTGCAATTTACATTAATTAGTAAAGATAAAAGCATTTTGCTCTTTAACTCCTTTCCAAGGCTAGCTGCCATATATTTTCATTCAAGAACTTACACCAAATGTGGTAAATCCAATTTCCACTGTAATTTGTAAAGATTCTTGGCACAAATAAAAGAATCAACATGTGGTCTGATTTCACAAAAAATTCTTTGCAGCAAATGTTGCATTGCTGCTAATCAACTAGGGTTTATAGGAGAATGTTAAAACGAGGTGCCTAGATAGTGGAACCATCTCCTGACCTGAGATTGATGAGGTAAGCTTGCTGCACACAACTCTTGATTGGCATTAGTGTCATGCAATTTCTTTCAAGCTTATTGGCCACAGAAATGGGAAGAAAATGAGAACTGATTCAAAACCCTCTGCAGAAAAATTGTTCATGACCAAAATCTTAATGGCTGTTGCGCCACGCAGACTTGCATCCTTGGTCCTCTTGAGCAATCCCCTTAGTGAACAATATTACTTCCTCTTTCGACGAGCCAATCTTCAACTCAATATTGGCCATGATGTAAATTTTGTATTTCTAGCCAGCACTAGTCCTAAAGCCAGTGCAACTCCAAACATAGCATGCAGCCTCACACAGAAGTACTTAGCCATGAAAATCTTATTTTTATCCTGTAAGAATACAACTTAGGTTTAATAGCAAACTATAAGAAATACACCAACGGATCAAATCTATAAGAAAAATTCACTTGCCTTGTAATTGTCTTCAACAAATCTAACTACCACGTTTCCCATCGGCAAGGTCAATGCACAAAGGAACTAGCACAATCATATTCATAACCAAAAAAAAAAAAATCATAAGCACATGGTCCAAAATAACAACCACACCTGTAAAGAAGAGAAAAAATAATAAATGAGATGCCAAAAATTGGTTGAGTTTAGAAGTACATACTATACAAGTGAGAGGAAGTGCCTTGATTAGACCAAAAGCAACCAAAAGAGCATAGAGCATAAAGACTGCCCCTTTCACTATCTCTGCACCTTTTTTAGTGCCAAGTCTAACCTGAAAGAGAAATGGAAAATAAGTAACATAGGTAGATTCACATTGTTAACATGAACAAGAAAAATGTTCAATTAAAGAAAGTGCATGTACCAAAGGTGACATTTTCCCAACCTCCTTGTCTCCTTCCACCTGTGTTGGGCATAAAAACATGTCACCTAATCGATGTTACTCAAAATCGGAAATTAGAATTCAATTTCAGAAATGAAAGTACCTGATGGAAATGACTGCAAAACAAGATAAGTGATGTTGTGAAACCAACAAGAATTGATGCTGAAAGAACTGTTGCACTTAATGGGAAATGGTTCTTCACACTGTCCACATCATTCAGAATCAAAATCATGAAAAATCAAATATTATAATAACAGACATTCTAATTAGGTAGCTGAGGTAACCTTGCACTGGCATGTAATAAATAAAAAGCACAAGTGGCAAAAGGACCAAATGCTGCAAAGCACAAGGGCTCTCCTAGCCCCTGGTAGCTTAACCGAAATGGTGGACACTGGAACGGCAATGGACCAAGAGAAATTGTAAGTTAATAACTTCTGCATAACTTTTCAACACGATTCTGATGTCAGAAGAAACTTCTACCTGATATATATAGCCACAAATAATTGCACAAACAAGAAACAATATTGAACGTATGTTTCTTTCAATAACAGCAGTCCAAGTCAGCCCAAGGAAGCCAAGAGCAAGGCACGAGTAGGCAGCAATGAAGATTCCTTTGCGGCTTTCCAAATTCAACATAAGGAATAAACAAGCCGAATTATTTCTTTATATAAAATACAAATGCAAAAGAAAATAGAAAAACATAAAAAACAAGTCTAAGAAAAACTCACCTACCAACCATGTTTACAACTGATTCCTTTTTATTCTTGTCAACTCCAGTGTCAAAATCATAAACATCATTGCTGTCATGGACACACATAAGAAATTAATTACTTAAGAAAATTTAATATATTCCTTTTAAGAACATTGGAAGTGTTTGATAAGAAGGATGCATAAGAGAAATGAAGGGGAGAGATGGACTGAAAATTGGTAATGCATTCAATTGTGCGATTGCGTCTTTTTCCTACAATGAGTTAGTATTGTTGATCACAAAAATGAAAACAACAGCTAGCAAAGCAACAAGTTAGAGATCATTTTGTGGTCATTGACAGCTTTCCTATCACTGTTTCAAGGACAAGAATTTGATAGAATTGTTCAAGAATTATGGAGGACATTTTGATAGTGTCCATGTTGTTACAAGTTCTCAACAGATATCAACCCTGTTTATAATATATTTGACTGAAAATTATGGCTAGCAAAAGTTATAATGATGAAGTTGTTACTGGAATCCGTCTTTACTAAAATATTTAAGAAAACAATTTGTAAATAGTGAGATCTTGTGGTGTTGAGCAATCATTAACTTCTATTTTATATTCATTCACTCCATCCCTCAAAGTCTCACACAGTATTGAAACTTACCTTAAATTGAGCCAGGTAATAACAAGAACTGATGAAGCCAGGAGAACAAAATAACACCTAGCTGAGAATATCCCTGTCTGCAAATAAGCTGCTGCACTGCCTACCTATCCACGGAAACCAAGAAACGAATAAGAGATGCTCACACACAGTCTAATGATATCAAACAAAACTGTAAGATTGGTGTATCGCTTAAAACAACATGCATTCCCAATGAAAAAACTCTTTAAGTTCTAATTCAAATACTGTAAGCTATGGATATGGGTTCATCATAAAGATAGGAAAGGGAGGGATAACCACTTGAGGAAAATCTTCTATAGTATGCTTCAAAATATAGTGGCTTCTGTCCATATAACTAATTTTAACCTACTTCCTGAGGTAATAAAAAAACTTAGGTACAGAGGCTTCTGCCACAGCAGAGAGACTGTTCACAAGATTTGAACCTGTAACCTCCAGGACAGAAGGCAACAACCTTATACCGTTATACCAAGGGTCGCCCTCTTCAAGTTACTATGTTACTAGGGAAAAGAATTTAACTTAGCACTGACTAAGTAAGACAATATAGTTGAGATTTGAGGTCATATATTATTGATATGAGAAATAATGATTTACTGCATATTTCACATACACAAGAACACTGGACACATTGTTAGTTCCTATGGACTCCACTGCATTTTATGGCATCCTATGGACTTACCAAGAAGAAGTCTATTAGTCTTTCTGCTTATATTTGTCCATTCCTTTCCAAGTGTGGGACTTGTTCATCCACGTCTAGCTCACAGTGTCACACTCAAATTCTCAACACACATCCACACAATAGACACAATATAATTTATGAGTACACAGTGTGACATCTTATCTCATCATACTAATGCATCATAGAAACCTAGTAACTAGCTGCCTACTCATGCTCAACTTAAAAGTTTAGATTCTCACAGTGAGAGGAACAAATGCAACAGAGTAAATTGGCAACTTGATGGCTCTCCAAATCAAGGTTTCCTTTGAAATATCCTCCCCACTTTCCTCTCCAACATCTTCCTTGACAGAAGGGGACAACTCCACTCCTCTTGCACATAACACATGCTGATATTGATGCCATCTTTCAACTTGCAACCTTCCTCCATATCTCCTATGGAAGACTTTTTCAACACTACACGCTGATCTTTGATGGCACCTGAAAAACCAACTAACACATTATCTTCAACACAGCATTACAGAAACAATTCTCTAATTAACCCAGAGACGAGGGACCTTGCCTAGTGAAGTAGCTCTGCAGCTGAATGTTCTCATGGAGTTTCTTGAAACCAGAAGAAGCTTGAGTGAAGTTGCAACACGTGGCAGCCATTTAGATTACAACGTTATCATATCTATCTATGTATGTGTCTCTCAGAAAGAGGCAAATGATTACTGTGATGAGTGAGTAACTTGACTTTGAGAAACACAAGAGAAACTGAAGCTGAAAGTAGTAACACTTTATCTCAATCTTTCCTTTGAGGAATATATCCTATCTGATTGCAAATTGTTATCCATCCATGGACCACTAGAATGCTGCCATCTAATGACTTCGTGTTGCCATATCTAATGACAAAAGTCATAATAACACGTTGTTAATGAATGAAAATAGTAGTCCTCCTATATTTTTTTTTCGTTTAAGATTTTTTGATATAGAAATTAAGGAATCTAATTAATATGTATACTTTATAAAAATTATTATAATTTTTAATATATTTTTTTATAATATTAGATTATTTTTTTCATACTGTTTTTTCACTTTATAATAAATAGTTAAGGATATAATAAAAATATTTGATACATATTTATATTGTAAAATAATAATCAACATGATATTTTTTTATTACTAAAATGCGAAATAAAATAGGGCCGAAGAAGCAATACTTTGTTTTAACAAATTTTATTTTCCGTAAATTCCTCAATTTAAAGCGAATTTACGAAAAAGAAACTATAATCAAATAAAATCTTATTTCAATCCTTTGATGAAATTTTATAAATAGAATTTTAGGAAGGAATAAGTTAGATTCCTCGTTATTAAGAGTGAAACAATTTTCTTTTGTATTTTTTGCTCAAATATATAATTTCATCATTATTTATCATGCTTAAATGTAATTTTGGTTCCCTTATTTTTCAAAAGCCATAATTTTAGTTACTAATTTTAAAATAGGGACATTAAGTCCCTTTATTTTTTAAAATTATAATATTAATCCCCTATTTTAAAATAGAGACATTTAATCTTCAATTTTGTAAAATTGACAATTTTGATACTTTCATCAAATTTAAAAAGTTTTAATTGGTATAAATTAATTTAATGTGACCCAAATTTAGTGATAAACATGATATTATTTATTTAATTCATATTATAGTCAACGTTAATATTTTAACATTTAACACCTTTCTTTTACGAAAGGACCTAAATTACAATTTTTACAAAAATGAGAGATTAAATGTCTCCATTTTAAAATAAAAGAACCAAACTTGTGGATTTTGAAAAATAGGAATATTAAATATCTTTTTTATAAAATAAATGAACTAAAATTGTATAATTTTAAAAATAGAAGAACCAAAATTACATTTAAACATATTGTTTATGTATTATGATAATTTCAAATTATTAACTATTCATTTACTTTTTTTAAAATTTAAAATTCTTATATTTTTCAAAACAGCCAATTTTAGATTTTGTACGATAAATTTTTAATTACTTATATTTTCAAATTAATCTTATAATCAAATTCTATTAATTAAATACCACCAACTACGAATAAAAGGATGTGGAACACAGGCCTTTTCCAACATTTCGGTCCACTGGACTCAAAAAAGGACCTGTTACTATTGGGCTTCGGTTCTTTCTTACAAGGGAACTACTATTGACCCTTATTTTCTTTGCTATTGACCCCTACAAATTTGAGAAAAGACCCTCTTATTCCTTATTGCAAACCTTCCTCTTTCCCCTTCCCCCGCACCACCATTCCTCAACCATCCTCCTCCTTCCCCTGCACCCCCAACCCACCAACCCCTTCCCCGCACGCGCGCCCCCCTTTACCACGGTCCAGCCACCATCGCAAAGCCACCTCTGTAACTTCGTTCGCATCACACACCACCATGGTTGAAATAACAATGAAAATAAATTTTGTTAAAATAATACAACAGAATCATATTTTCATGATTATTTTTTTAACACTCCTCTAATGAACAATGAAAATACGATTTTGTTGTACCATTTCAACGAAATCATATTTCCATTGTTACTTATTTTTACCCCTTTAATATAACGAAAACTTGATTTCATTGTACAACTGTATAATAGAATCGTATTTCCAAAAAAGGGAATTTAAAAAAAAAAATAGGTGTAATCCCCTTGGTAGAGGCCATTAACAATGGCAATGGGACCAATAGTAACTTCCTTCTAACAAAAACATGGGCTTTCGACTGCCATTAGTTTTCGTGTCTTCCCTGCACAATTTTGTAAGATGATGTTGAGGAAGGTTGGTTTGAGGTCTTGTCCTCAGGCTTTATTCAAGAGGATGTGATGAATCAAGGAGAGAGAGGAGTAAAACTTCTTGCACCTCCAAATTTTGTTCCTGGCACCTCCAAATTACAAAACGGATTGAGAATTCTGTAATGTGATGGCATGCTAGGGAAGTGCAGGAAGCAATACTCAAAGGAGAGCTTAGGAGAGAAGCCATTGTGACATAATAAAGGTGAGCTTATTTAAACTTTAAAAAAATACTTATATTAATAAAATACATATTTTTGTTTTCTTAGTGTATTTTTCTAAACTATTTCTGCTTAATTTTTTTATTTATTTATACTTATTTTGAAAAGCCAATCTCACCTGCTTATTAAAAAACATTTTTTAAAAATTTAAACAAACCACCCTAAATCACTTATCTAGAAGGTGAACTATTGATGGGTTCCATTGGTTAATTGCCCTAGACTATATATGCATTCTCATCTATCCTTGAGTTAAGTATGAAAATGTTTTTGGATTTGGGGTAGTCTCATGTGTTAAACCCTAAATAGTCCATTAGAAACATGAATTGTTAAGTTTTTTTCTTCTTCTTATTAATTCTTAAAATGAGAGAGAGAGAGAGAGAGAGAGAGAGAGAGAGAGAGAGAAGAGTCCTTTTAGAGATTGTTAAAAAAGAAAGAAATTAATGCAATTTTGAAAATTAAATCATTGATTTAAATTTAATAAATATGAAGGATGAATTGATTAATAATAATAATAATAATAATAATAATAATTAAAAAAAAAACTAAGAAGGGGATAACAATTCTATGAGATCTATCTATATATAGAGGTTTTCAAATATAATTTTAGATAGAGCACCATTAAAAAGATATATTTTACTTTAAAAAGTGTTTTTTCTAAAATATTTAACTGTGAACTAGTATACAAAATTCATAATTAATTAAATTTATAAATATGTGTAGCAAAATATTGAACCACTAGATTCTTTGCCTAGAAATTTTGTCAAAATGAGTTGGTGCTGTACATTGACTCTTAATTATGGAACAGAGCTTTTTCTCTTTTACTTGTCCAATGATTACTTTTAAATTTGGTTAAATTCTAACTAAATTCTATCAACCTTTTTTCTAAGCTAGCATTACTGTTCATATGTATAGAAAAGTTGGTTATATATTGGAGAATTACGATTCTTTACAAGAAATTATGATCGTCTGCCATATTGTTGTGAATAGATCAAGTGCATTTATTGCTGTATACTTGTCAAAATTCGTGTGGATGTATATGAATTTAAATAGCATCAATCGCGCACAAATTCCACTGGTTATCACTTCTCCATAAATTTAAATTAATTTATCCATAAGTTAAAACTCATTTTTTTTAAAAGTTGTGTGAGAAAACTTTATTTTAATTTATGAAAAATTCATTTTATTTTCTTTTCCCTTGAAGTATTTTTGAAAAAAGTTTCCCAAACAATTAAAGATGGATAATAATTTAGTGCCAATCTAGTAAGTAGCTAAAAAATATTGTCAATAAAAAGGTTTTTTTGCCCGTGAAATAAATCTCAATCTAAATTTAGGTAATACGCACAATCTATATCACAGGAAGATTTTGGAGGCCTGATAACTGATAACTATAAGGGATCACTCAGGGTCTCTTCAGTAGAGTAGAATGAAATTAAAAAGAAAAAAAAAATTGAGATAAAATTTTTAAATTAAAATAAAGTGTAAAAATATATCTTATGTCTTATACGTGGAGACAACAACTTTGCTCCATGGGTTGCAGATTTGCTGGGAAACTAATTCATGGTGATGTGCTTTTTGGACTCGATGAGTTGGGGCACACTATACACAAAGTTGTCTATTCACCACTAGTATGAAAACTAGATAGCCATTATCAAGAACTATATGAAAAGAAAAAACATAGTATGGGCTGTGTCATACATTGGGAGAAAGGAGCAATTGTGCCGATTATTTGGACAAAATGAGCTCAAGGTCTCAAGAAAAATTGGTGATTTTGGAGACAAGTGCCCTCCATCTATGTATGGACTCTCTCTGTTATTGGTACACATGATAGGCGTTTCTTTTTTGGTGTGATTAGTCTATTGAACTTTCTAAATGGATGTTCACTTTTCGTTCCTTTTACATAATCATTTAATGATATAACCTTTCTAGTTTGAACAATGTTTGCATAAGAAGCGAGATTAAGAGAAAAAATAAATAGAGACGAAAGAAATAAAATAAGATATTAATTGAAATGAATTATTTGTGAAAAGTATGTTGTTTTTGGATTGGTGAAATTAAGAAGTAAATGAAAAAAAAAATTAGCTTAATTATTTGGTTACATAAAAAAAGAAAAATAAGAAATATTAAAAAAAAGACAGTTTTACTTTTACCCTGTTTTTCAAATGTCCTATAGCACTTGTGGAAAAGTTGTGGCGCAAGACATGAAGACGAATCAAGTCATGACTCATGAATTTTGTGGAGGACTAGTTTTTGTTGTAAGGGTAAACATGTCTCATTTCATGCCTCAATTGGAAAGTAATTTAGGTGAGACCTCCATATTTTTAATCCTTCTCTTTTCCCATTTCCTTGGAAATAAACAATTATGAAATATATCTCTTCTAATTCGTTCTTCCTTAACCTTCCAAGTTCAACTAAGACAAAACATGGTCAAATCAATACTAAATTCTACATTGAGTCTACAGTGGTCTACATAACATTTGGATAATCGATGGACCTAACTTTTTTATCCGGATGCAGCATGTTGACTTTTTTTATAACTAATTATCACTTTGGGTGTTTAAGAAAAATATTTATATGCCATGCATGAATTTTATCAATTAGGATTTAGGAGAGTCGTCTTGTGTGGAGTTAATGGGAGATGTCACCTTATTATGACCCTTTTGTAAAATAGGTATTTAGAGTTAGTCAAATTGACTCAAAAAAAAATTGATACTAAAAAAATATACATCACATTCATTATTATTTAGTGTTGATTTTTTATTTTTTAAAACTGATCATAGAAGAAATATTTTAAGGGGACGTCTACTGTTATTTATATATAAATTTATGTGTCTTTTCTAAAAAATTCAAGATATTATTCAAAATGACATCCCTTAATCCTAGTTAACAAAAAAAAATTACTTTATGGAAATTAAATAATTTTCTAAAACACCCACCCAAAGTATTATTTAGTTTCCCAAATAATCCAAAATGGTAAAAGTCCAACATTAATAAGACACCAGTACCTTCACTAATTTAAATCCTAATCTAATGTTGTTTTTATTTAAAAAACGTGAACCATTCTTCTTGTCATCATCCTTGGTGGCTCCAATATTTGATAAGACATGTCTTCTTTATCATGAATTTGGGCCATAGAACGAGTACGTGTGAGCAGCATGCATATTATGACTGAACTCCACGTCATAGCAGCCTAATTGCGACCGAATTAACTTGACCATTTTGCGACCAATTTCAACGACCTTCTCTTTTTTGAAAACTCGCAGCATGTACTCTACGAGGAATGTAACAATCACAACTTGACAGCGTGTTTGGAACGGTGTTATTTATTTATTTATTATAACGGAATGACGATATTTACCTACCGTTATACCTAAAAATTATGTCAAATGGACAATAATGTTAAGTCGTGAGTATACAACTCTATTAAGTATGCTAAGAGAGAGCTTTTCATTCATATAAAATAATCTTATTTGACTTAATAATCTTATTTGAGTTGAATAAAATTAGTTTTAATAAAAAATATTTATTATTTAGACAAAAAGAAACTATCTATAAATATATAAATATCTGCTTTGACTGTTATAGGAGAAATCAACCTACTATCATTACTAAAATTTGTAAATAGTAGCGAATACCCTACACCTCAAATACATATATTACTGTAAACTTGTCAAAATTTTATGTGTGTATATTCAAGGTGTATTAGCAACATATTTTTTAATATATTTTTTCTAACACACTTTATTATTAATGAAATCATTTTATTAAAAATTATAAAATCATGGACAAGTTTAAATAAGATGTGAAACTTGCAATTTTGTCATTTTTCTTTGACCAACAAACAAGAATGAGTGTATTTAAAAAAAAAGTGTGAAAAAGTGTGTTTTTAAGATTTTTCATAAATACCTATTTGAATTACCATTGAGCACATGAATTATCTGTTTGTGATTATTTTAGTTTAATCAATAATTTCATATTTAAATCTTTAAGATTTTTTTATCAGCCAAAAAATACCATTTTTATGGATACAAGAGGTAACCAAACCCAATTATACATGTAAATATTTGTTGCTTACAATACATAGCTTAGAGAAAGTAGTCTCATCCCCACTACACTTTCCTATATCTGCAAAAGAACAAATTTTGCGTAAACATAAATTATGATTTCAATGTTTTTCCGTTATTTTATATTTTCGAATTCTTTTAACATTTAATACTAACAATTAGATAACTTTCAATTAATTTTTTAAATTTCAATTAACTTTTCAACTAATTCGGCCAATATAACCTAAATCTAACTAATATTTTCATTGCTATATCCCGCCCCCCTAATAATTCATTTACACAACAAAAAAAAAAGTATACTCACTACCAGCCCATAAAAGCAGTACTGTACACTTCTACTGCCTAAAGTTTTTATGCTCCAGCACCAATTTTATGTCCCTTCCTTTGTCTGCCTTTCGTTGCCTATCACATTCCAAATCTTAGCCCTTGAATAACACATTGTATAGCATTGGCAAATTAGTGAAACTCTAAGGCTGCCCTGGCCCTTCCATGCTTTCCTTTTGGCAACCAAATTATGCACTAGTTTTCAGTTACCAAAATTAATTTCCAACATAGATATTATTAACATCTAACAGTAATTCTTATTTCCTTCTTCCTACCATTTCTTCTGTCCTATCCAGCTTTCAAACATACGATTGGTTCAACTGATCGCTCATAAAATGACACTGAAAAACTGATCAAGTCAAATAACTGTTATGCATTGAAAATTTCCATTATTTTTTTTAAATTTTGGGATAAAGTCAAAGTGTTTGACCCTTGCTACCCTTATGAGATCGGTTGATATCTGGACAATGGCTCAGTCAGCATATGACCAGTCGTTCAAGCCATAGTGGTAGACGATGATTGTGTTTGAGACATAGAAGACGTAGCAACATAAAATGAAATGAAGAAACTCTTGAATGTTTATAATAAGAAGCAAGAGTTAGGAATTAGGAGATTGGAGTGGTGAGTCGTTTTCCTCTTAGGAGAAGGAACGGGAGAGTCGTGAGATACTTGGCCATTCTTTTAATTAAAATTTTGAAATTGAGAAATCATAATAAAAGAAAAAAAAAATAATCAGGCACGCTGCCCCATTCATAGTCATTATTATCTATTGCAGACTCCCAATACAAGGTATAAATGTATATACTCTGTCAACAATTTAAAATATAAATGCACCGTGTGTATAATCACACTTAAATGGTTAATTTTTTAAATCTTTTTTTTTTTATTGAAAGATTGAAAATCTTATTTACAAGTTTTTTTTTATTTACAAATTACTTATTAATTATTAACGTGGCTTTTGTTTTTTTAGAGTAACGTGGCTTTTGGTTATGATTTAATTAAGAATATCTAATTTAAAAATTACTTAAACATTATAGGTAGTTTTTTTTATAAATTACTTACACACTAAAATGACTTTGATTATGTACATTTAATTTAGAATTACTTAAACATTGCTTGTTATAAATTATTGAAATTTTTTCTAATATAGATTGGGACATGAGAGTCAATTAGTGACTTCCTTGATTTATATCTGTCAATAATTCAAAACACTACATTGAAAGACACCAAAAATAGGTCAAGCAACTCTATTATGGGTTTCTTTTTTTGCTGAATGCAACTCTACTATGGTTTCACTATTAGAGATGTGTTGCTCACCAAAAAAAACTATTAGAGACGTGTTAGGGAATAAATGTATACGCCTAATATTGTTCTTGTTCTCTCAGTTATCTCAACTTGTTTGAGTTGGAATGTACGTGCACAATGTTGAGTGTCTCGTAAAAGCGCCTAGTAGTAGTAGTATACATAATAATCGTTTGCCATTACGTGTTCAATGAATGTATTCTGTACCTTTCGAAGCTCAGGCTCTCAGTAAAATCGCCATTGTTCTTATCATAGAATAAAAAAAACTGCTATTTGCTAGCAAAGAAAGAAGTTAGGACATTAGTACTTAATCTCCTGTTATCTCTCTCTGATATCTTGTATATATCACATTCGGTTAATCTTGTTTAAATTCAAATCCTATCCTCTCTAGCCACTGTTCAACTCTCTTGTATCTCGATCTGTGTTAATTTGTGTGTAACCACTCATTATTTTCTTCTATAATCAGTTTTTTTTTCCCATCCTAATGGCTTCTATTTGCACCATATCTGACACCACCAATCCTTTCTCCACCACTATACCATGATCATAATTCCTACACATATAGATTATTCACACACAACTGAAAGTTGAGAATGACTACCTTTCCTTCTCCACAACCTGAGGTTTTGCAAACTAACCCACAAGTTTTGACCACATTTGAAGGTGATGCCATCAAGTTAACAGAAATCAATGGAAGTGTTCAAAGAGAGAAGGACATAACAGTGACATGGGAGAATTTGTGGGTCACTGTTTCAAGTGGGAAGAAAAAGAAGTCAATTCTGCAGGAACTTACAGGTTATGCCCGGCCAGGAAGGATTCTGTCCATAATGGGAC
>PYAF01004503.1:7529212-7557364 GCA_007407185.1 Glycine tomentella | reverse complement strand
AAAAAATAAAATGATTTAATGAGAAAAATGAATTAAACTTTTTACATAGATTAATATTAACTTACATACAACAACCTTTCTAAAAGCCCATTCATCTAATCTAATTTTATTATAAAAGCACGTATAAACTATAAAAAGTTTGACATTCTTGCCTAAAAAATGCCTGAACAATAAGGTTTTACAAATTACAATTATTTTTTTTTTGCATAAGTTAGATGTTATTAATTCAAACTGAACTATTGCATAACATTACAAAAATAGTTAATATATTGTTAAACTTAAATAAATTAAGGGAGGAAAAGTATTAAAAATTAAAACATTAAAAGATTATATAAATTGATAGAATTAATGTCTCTTAAAGGGATTAAATTAATATAAGATGTCTTTTTCATGTAAATATAGTTTTACTCCTATGTTTACGATGTAGAATTAAAGTTGATATACATTATCGTTTATGCTTCAGGATAGAGGATCGCTGCTTTGTTTTTTCATTTCAGTTGTGTGTGACACTTGTTGGTGGAATCTCTCCATTAATCGAGGAAATGAAGGTAAAATTGTTGTTTAATAACTTAAAAGTTTCACTGCAATTGTTGTACTCATGCACTCGACTTTGATTCCATAGTAACCTGACTCAACCTATAATACATGAATAATAACAGAACATGAAGAGAAAGATAAGAAAGAGGAACATATAAAGAAATAGATGTCGATGGTATAAGTGATATGATGAAAAAAATGAAGAAATAAATAAAAAATAAAATAGAATAAAAATAAGATAGAAGAAAAATGAGTATATGCAGAGTATTTTCCTTAATTTATCTAGTTAACAAAGGATGTTGGTTACTTTAACATGTAGTAATTAAAATTAAAGTTAACATAAAAAAAAACGCATTGTACTTCGGGTACTTTTCTTCCTTCAAGTCAATATCTTGTCCTTAATTATCCTTAGTGTTTGACCTTTCTCCTTCATATTCAGCAGGATGGTATACTAGTAATTAAGCAGATATAAGAGTGTGAATACTGAATTATATAATGTCTATTGTCTTGAAAATCTAACCCTTTATATATACAGTTATATATATATATATATATATATATATATTTATGGACCTTAAGATTCATGGTCCTCGGTCATATCAGTAACGTGTTATAAAGAGGTCATTCACAACCAACTAATTTGATGAGAAGAAAAAAGTGAAAACAATTGCCTCCTAACATTTTGTTAAATAGAATTTGGATACAAATGCTGGAATGCCTCTCCATAACTCATATATATTGTTTCCTTTTAGTGTGTCAGGTGTTTAAGCGAGAGAGATTGAATGGCACTGTGGTATTAGGGCTTTTCTCATAAGCAACATATTCTCTGCTGTTAATTTGTTGATGTCAACCATTCCCGGAGCTCTTGTTACTTATCTTTCTGGACTACACAAAGGAGTTGATAACTTTGTATACCTCGTTTCTGTCCTATTTGCTTCGGTGACGTGGGTTGAGAGCCTTATGATGGTTGTTGGGAGTGTTTTCCCAAACTATGTCATGGGTGTGATCGTATGTGGAGGAATTGAAGGAGTCACGATTTTAACAAGTATGGAAATTCCCTTTCTACTACATTTCCTTCCTCACCTATGCTTTCCAAGGATTGTTAAAGAATGAATTTGAAGACTTGCCATTTTCTTCGGAAGTTCTAGCTGACACATGGCACGTACAAATGGGTCACTCTAAGTGGGTTGATCTTGCTATCATGTTTGGAATGATTCTTCTGTATCGAGTTCTATTCCTGGCCTTCAGTAAGTGCAAGGAGAAATCGAAACAAGTTCATGTTGGCATTAAACCCGAAACCAAAAAGTTTCTCCAGAATCAACATCAGTGTACTCTAAATGAGGGGAATTGATGATCATAATGTTGTCTAAGCAGTAGTTCAACTTCAGCTCGGGGTTCACAGTCTATCCGTTACTATTGTTAAGCTTTTTTTAAAGTAATTTTTTCTTATGAATATATAGTTTTTGTTGTTGTTGCAGTAACAAGGTTAAAACCTAGAACCTTGAGTAGACTATCCAGACCCTCCACCATTTAGCTAACCCTAATGGGTTAAAAATCAAATTATATGGAATAGAAAACTAAGAATGTATCAATAGTTAATAGTGGTAACAAGGTTAAAACCTAGAACCTTGTCTAAACTACCTCGACCTTCCATTGTTAAGCCAGCCCTAATGGGTTAAAAAACAAATTGTATGAATTGAAAATAAGAATGAACGTATTTTTAGTTAGTGTTGTTATTCAAGATTATAAGGTACTTTAATTTTATATATATAAATCGAAATTTTATATCACTATATTCATAGTTAATCTAGACAAAAACAAAATTGTCAGTTGACACGTTAATTTTTTTACAAATAATCTTATGTAATAATTATTGGACTTTTTTACACTGTTAGTGTAAAATTAAAATATCTTAAAAAAATTAACAAAGTCTAACACATGTAAAATTCACTTTCATGATCTTCAAGGGTTAGTTCCATAACTTTTGAATGTAAGAATATTTTGCTTCTAAAAAAAATCCTAATAATTTATTTAATTAATTAGTGTAACTTCTAACTTTGTTTTTGTTGAAATAGTGTAAGTTAACAATGGATAATCAAATTTAGAGAGAAGTTGACTTCTTCATTGTTGATTTATTTATTTACATTAAGGGTTTGTTTGAAGACAAACAAAACTTTTAAGTTTGACTTGTGGGTATAAATAAATTTGTGAAAAAAAGGAGTTAAAAGGCAAATTGGGCCAAAAAGAAGCCCAATAACAAATTATATATAAATAAATTTCAGGCCAAGAAAAATATGAAAACCATTGTCATTCCAAGGCAAGGAATTTAGAAAGTTATGGGAAAACAAAAATCTATATGCGAAAGATATAAGTTTTAGTTTAAGGATTCATTTATCAATCGATTGAGCCTAAAGGGCTTTCTCGTCTACCTTTACCCATTGCGAGTATTAAACCTCTCAAAGAATTTCGATATTTGTATTGAATTTTTTTTATAGGAATTGATTTTCTTGAAATAAAAGTGCAAATGCAAGCTCACACACTATAGAGTGAGGCACTGTGGGAAGAAAGAGATCTTGAAATTCATGATTTGACATTTTATCTTATTAATTTTTTCTTACTGGTTTTGAATAGTTAAGTAATATGAATTACTTGTCTTTAAAGCAAAAAGACAACAATTAGAATAAGCAATTGAACCATTGAAAATCATGCACATATAATTTCCTATAGAAATTATTGTTTTTCTTGAAGACAAGCAGAGTTCTTAGTTTGGGTTGTGATCATTTATATTTGATGAATTTATATGCATGATTTCATTGGCACGAGAAAAAAATTATAAAGACTTATCTAGGCCACAAAAATATACCACCATACTTTTTTAAATATATGTACCGCCACAATTATATATCAAATTCTTAAAAAATAGATTCCAAAGAAAATCAAAATTCTCATCACAAAAAAAGGGAAAAAATACCAGCTAAAATCGAGACCATTCAAGTATCATTGTATGACCGAGATTACATTTCTCACCTCTCAATAGTTGATAATATGAAACCTTGACAAAATAATTAATATTCGACATGGCATAAAAAAATTGAATGACTAGATCCAACAAACAAAAGCACACAACCATTAACATATACACTAAAATATAATATAGTAACTCAACAAAAGAACTGACAGGAAAAAGAATCAATGCCTGGGTTTGAAGCTTAAAGCTATTCATAATGCTTTGAGCAATGTCACTCTGTAAGGTGGCAAATGGATCACCCGAATCAGGGCTGGCCAACGGGCTACAATGTCAAAAGTAAGTTGGAATGACCCGACCCAAATTTTTAATAGGCTATATATTTGTTGGCTTGAGCTAACCCATCAGATCAAACTTAACTAAATTGGTTCAGTTTTTTTTTTCAGACCTAAAATTTAAGACAATTACTATATCCACTCCCCTTATATACTAATACACTCCCTTCTTCTCAATTATTTTTTCCAAACTACCCTTTAAATACACTCCCCCGTCTCTTTCTTTTCCAATTTAATTATTTTTTAAAATATGTGCACACCCCTTCCGAATAACTCTTTCAACAACCAAAGGATATGGCAACAGAAAAGTAAGTCCCACACAACTTGCACATCTCTACAATTTAATTACCCCTTGATCATGGTTGTGGCTCTCGAACAAAGGAGCAGGTTTTTTCTATTCATGATAGATGTGGCATAACTCTTCAAAGAGGTGCTTATCTAGTCAAATATAAATAATTGATTCACATGCATTTGGAGGTATATCGGTTGAAGATGGAACGAACATAAGTGGTGTGTGAAGAGCTAAGATGAAGGGTATCTAAAAGCCCAACAACATAGAAGATTCTTTTATTTTGTATATGGTCCTTAACAGATTAGTCCATCGTCAATTACCTCGTCCTAGGTGAACCCCTTATCAGAAACATAATGAGTAGTGAGAGGGCAAACCAATCATAGAAGGAAGAAATAATCCCATCGTTATTTGCTGAAAATAATTAATTAAATTGGAGAGAAAGAGTTGTACAAAAGGGGGAGGGTGTGTACATTTTCGGAAAATAATTAAATATGGGGAGAAAGAGACAGGAGAGTTTGTTTTACAAGATAGTTTGGGGGGAAAAATTAAGGGAAATGTATTAGTATAGGAAAAGTGGATATAACAATTGCCAAATTTAAGTGTCCGGTCTTACCTAATTTATGGTCTTTCAAACTGACCCATCAAGTCAAGTCCAATTTTCTACCCATATCACTCACAACAATATAACATATTTTGGTATAATGTATTTTTTTATTGGAGATAATTTTGTTTGAACTGATAGAATAACTGCACAACAATATAACATGGATATACATAATATATTGTACATGACAAAAAAAAATTACATATATTTTAAAAACTCACATAAAAATATTTTGAAGAGACATAAGATTGGTTGAGTGATTAAGAAAGAATGCAAGAAAAAAATGATCATGTATTCAATTTTTTGCTAACAAAAATTAACAATTAACATTTATTGATAAAAATATAAATATCTTGAATGCATATATTTTAACTCCAACTAATTTTGAATATTTGTCCTTAATATTTCACTCCTTTTATGATAATAATTATTAATTTTTATTGTTTAAACATATATTGATCTCATACCTTAGGATCCTATATATCCATCTATATATATATATATATATATATATATATCCACTCTCTTGAATTCTACATTAATAAAAACACAAAATTGTTTAGTTGAGATTAAATTCTATATTAATATTGCTACTTAGAACATCTTGAGCTCAAGATCTTATATTCACTAGATTTCTTAATAAAGGAGTTGAAGAGATCTTCAACATGGAGGATGAGTTCTGGTTGAATATCCCTTAAGATATGCACATTATTCAAAAATAAATAAATTTTCTTCCTTTTTATCTCCTAATATCTCAAAATGAAATCTATCATTAAAAAAAAAATGAAAAAAATCTTAAAAGATCTTTAATCCTATGTGACACTATGAGATTTATCAAAAAATAATTTAAGATCTCAAGTTGAGATCAATTAATAAAGATATTTTAAATTATATTTTGTTTATATATGTAACTAAAAGCGTTGTGTTGACCTACCGACCACGTTTCTTTCCGGAGAGATGAAGGAGGCACAAGATGTCTGGATGGAGTTTAGTTCTGTCGAAGCATTAACTGAGGACTCAACCAACTTCAGCTACTGTTCACATCAAACATTGAAGAGCCCTTTCTTTTTTGGCCTTATGCTGTGCTGAAACATTGTAGTTTTCAGCATTTTCAATAGAAATAACGTACTTTTACCAAAGTTATTTAAATTTTGGGACCAACAAGAAAGGTTGTAATCTGGTAGCCCTCCTGGCTGAAATTTCTTCAGAACTAACAGAGGCTGACATGATGTGTATGTGCTAAGGTCTGATCTGCATGTAACAACTCTGTTCTAATTGTCACGATGCTCTTCACCTCTTACAAATAAATTCTGGTAAATGACCACTTCATTACTTAAAAAAATGAAAAACTTTCGTCTGATTATACAATTTAATGACTAAATAATATTAGAATTTTATAATTTAATGTTAAATTAATATTTAAATATTATAATTTATTAATAAAATAGTTTCATAAAATTGTCGTATTTTTATGTATATATTTAGAAATTAAATTAAAACTTTGTTTTTTCAAAAATACTAAATTTTTACTGTTTTACATGTTCAAAATTTACACACTTTTTTTTTTTTCATGTCAAGTCTTATAAATCTGATCAATGGAAGTAACTTCTCTAAAAATATATCTAAGTCTATAAAATCTCATACATTTTAAAAACTAATTGATAGTTTATTAATATTACTGCATTCTAATATACTATTTAAAATATATTTAAATTTTTACTATTTGAGTATAGATTTATAAATATCTAAATTATCTCGTTCAACTCGATGCAATTGAAAATCAAATTCATAATCAAATTGGTTAACTTATTAGTCAAAACTTAAATAATTACTTAGATCATATATTATTATAACTTAACCAACGATCCTAAACATGCAATTATATTAAGTACTCAAAGAAAAAACTATATCATCTATAATAATCTTATACAACTCAAATAAGATTCTCTTTATAAAAAAAATACTTATAATTTAGAAAAAAATACACTATTCAACCCATCTTTATGGGGTGATGTTGATTCCAATTCAAAATCTTTAAAATGGCTTCTCAAATTGTCATCCATGAATATGAAACATAAAACCTCAATGATCTTAAAATAATATGTGCCCTTAAATCAATATGGTTGCCTTAAAAAAAAAAAGTTGTGACTTGTGAGGGCTGACACATCTCACATCACACATCACTTCCACTAACTGGCCTGCAACGAAAAACTAGTAAATCATATTATTTGCAGTATTATAGTGTTGATTTTTATTTTTTTATATATAAGTTTTGATTACACTTTCATTTATAGAAGCTAGTAATAACTTTCTATTGTCTTTTACAAAGGCTAATCCATCCATAAATATAATGACTTTATCCATATCATTGCCACTCGCCAATCTTAAAGTTTTCTTCCTGCTCTACTAGTGGCTTTTTTTTTTGAACTTTAGTAAAGCATTGGACAGTGTTTTCTTTTTCTTTTTTTTCTTTTTTTTTTTAAGTTAACACGCCCTGCATTAGTTATGAATATGACTAGAATACTCCTTATAAGAGTTTGACAATTCTACTTCTTTGAGTTAGTTTTTTTTTTTTTTAGATAATTTGAGTTAGTTTTTAAGAATTAGATTCAACTCAATTTTAATATGGTATCATAATATATTCAATCTTAATGATAGGCTACTAATAAATTGTCAAGTCCTCCAAATTTTATGGCTTTGTTTGGGAGACAGATTTTAGAGAGGAAGGAAAAGAAGGGAAAGGTTTAAGTGGTGACATCTCCTTGTTTGAGAGTTTTAATTTTTGAGGAGAAGGATTTGAGGATTTTTAAAACTCCTCCGAAATCCTCCAAAGCCTAAAAATTGTTGTTCTCCCAATTTGGGGGTTTTTAGAAGGAAAAGTAATTAAAATTATTATCTTATTCCTACTACAAATTCAAAAATATATTAAAATATATTTTTAATATATTTTTATATTTAAATTATATAATTTTCACATTAACAACTTATTAACTCTCAATTCTCTTCTCTTAATATATTTTTAACTCCCAAACGAAAAGGAAAGAACTTCCTTCATTTTCTTCCCTTTCCTTCCTCTCCCTTTTCCATGAATCTCTTTTTTTTTTTTCTCCTCCTAACTCCCAAACAAAGTCTATATGTCTAGTTGTGTGAAGGTGTATTAAGATGTCCTAAATTATTTAAGAATATAATTAGAATATTCCCTATAGGAGGTGTAACTGTAAAGTTTCGTCATGCATGGTTATATCTGTCTCCCATACCCATCATATAGTGAAGAGTCTAGAATACTCCCGGTAAGATGTTTGTTAAAACTTTTCAGTGTTATTACTATTATAAATAATTGAAAATAATTTGGAAGTAGGTACAAGTAGGGGTTCCGGTAGAATTCCCCACTTCTCAAAAGTCCAATTTTTCTGACAACCATATTGATTTTTTGACTTTGTGAACCTTTGTTAATCTACATTTTCATATTGTTCCTCTAAAGTGTGGTTCAAGTGTTTGGTATTGTTGCACTGTCTTCATTAATAGTTACTACGTGTTACTAACCAAACTTTTTATATAATGAGTTGGCTTTGTAGGAAGGCTTCAACAGACCATATTCTTCTACCAACCTAATGCATACTCTCTCACACTCCCAGTAGCATAACCACACACACACACACACACACTCACACACAAAATTCACAATGAGCTGTCTTCTTCAACCTAATGCCAGTGATTGTGAACCAAACAATAGCTCTAAAATTCTGCCACCCCTTTTTGAATTTGAGAGCTCATTTGAGGTAGAAAGGATCAAATCAGTAGAAACTGGTAAAGATGGTGAGGAAGATCAAGAGGAGGGTGTTTTCTTGACGTGGGAGGATTTGTGGGTGACAGTTTCAAATGGAAAAAATGGAAGGAAGCCAATACTTCAGGGTCTAAAAGGTTATGCCAAACCAGGGAAACTCTTGGCAATAATGGGTCCTTCTGGTTGTGGCAAGTCAACACTTCTTGATGCTTTAGCAGGTAATCTTATTTGGATGATCGTTTTGACCCAGTAACTTTCATGGTTTAGGATCAAACTATATAAAGACTTTGACATTATGACATAAATTGTACTTCACGGGTCTGATTATGATATAAGAATCGTATTATAATTGACGTACGTACTTATCACAAATATATTTGTCAACTATTAATGTCACTAAAGTATATTTTGCACGAGTAGTCGAGTACACATTTTGTAACACGTGTATAAGTACTTTTGAATTAAAAAATGTAATTAGTTACAGGGGTCTCCCCCCCTAGTTTCGTATATTGTTTTGATAGTTTAATTATATTTACAGTGTTACATTACAGGAAAGATGATCACCAGCAATACACCTTGTGACACTTTTCTTTTAACACTTTTTATATAATTGGTTTAAATTTATTAAAAATTATAAAATAAGAAGTGAGATTCAAAAAAAATTTGTAATTTTTAATAGATTTCAACTAATAATAAATAGTGTTTAAAAAACTGTGTCAGATAGTATACTCAAGAGAATCCAAGCTTACCATGATTGCACTAGCTAGTACATATCTTTTGAATAACTCCATGTAAAATAAGAAAAATTCAAAGGAAAAGAAAGAAAAATTGTAATACTTTTCCAAGGTTACAAGCAGGGCAGTTATAAACTTCATAAACATCATAGTACCTCTGCACACCTTTTTGAGTAAAAAAAAAAAAAAAAAAACAAAAGCTATAAACTTCATAAACATCACAATATCCTATACTTCATATGAAATTGCAGGAAGATTAGGTTCAAAGACAAAGCAAACAGGGAAGATCTTAATCAATGGAAGGAAACAAGCACTAGCTTATGGAGCATCTGTAAGAATATTTTGCTAGTCAAAGAGAGTTGATGAGTCATTTTCTTAGACATACATGGAGTCTATTAAACTTTCATCTTCCTCTTACCATTGAAATCAGGCATATGTAACAGAAGATGATACTATTTTGACAACTCTAACTGTCAAAGAAGCTGTATACTACTCAGCTTACCTTCAATTGCCAGATTCCATGTCCAAGTCAGAAAAACAGGAGAGAGCTGATTTCACAATAAGAGAAATGGGTCTGCAAGATGCCATTAACACCAGAATTGGAGGGTGGGGTTCTAAAGGCGCTAGTGGTGGGCAAAAGAGGAGAGTTAGCATTTGCATTGAGATCTTAACACATCCAAGGCTTCTCTTCCTTGATGAACCAACTAGTGGACTTGATAGCGCAGCTTCTTATCATGTTATGAGTAGAATATCCAACTTGAACAAAAAGGATGGCATCCAAAGGACTATTATTGCATCAATCCATCAGCCAAGTAATGAAATTTTTCAACTTTTCCACAACCTTTGCCTTCTCTCTTCTGGGAAAACAGTTTACTTTGGACCTACTTCTGCTGCAAATAAGGTTGGAAACTACAACCAATTTTTGGTTTTCCACATATCAATTTGTTTCTGAAAACCAATGAGTGATTGACTTTTATTTTTGGCTGCAGTTTTTCTCATCAAATGGTTTTCCCTGCCCAAGTCTTCATAGTCCTTCAGATCACTTCGTAAAAACCATTAACAAGGATTTTGAACAGGTAAGTAGAGATTATATAATACTAGCTTTAGAACTTTTCTAAAATGATGTGGTCATGTGGATACGGGGACCATAGTTAAGCTTTTAGCTTCCAATTGTTTTCACTCTCTAATCTCTAGTACAAATTGATTCAGTTTTCAGCTGGCTCTATCAACCGATTCACCCTTCATTTGCAGGACCCTGAGAAAGGATTAGCCGGAGGGCTAAGTACAGAAGAAGCAATTCATGTTCTTGCTAAATCATATGATTCATCTGAGATTTGTCACCAAGTTCAAAAGGAAATAGCCCAAATAAAGAAAAGGGTGAGTCTAGCTACACCCTTAGAAGGATGGAAAGGGATAAAAATAGAGGAAAAGTCTTGCTAAAACTAAAAAGAACATTGATTTCTCCTAACAAGGCCCTATCATAACATGGACTTCATAAATATAGAGCAAGTAATTATGATGCAAGAGAAATCTATATTGTTTTTAGAAAAAATGAAAAGTATGTGTGCTTGGACCACTAAAAATCTTTGATGAACAAATGGATGCAGGACTCGGACACAATGGATGAGAAATGCCATGCTGACTTTTTCACCCAATGCCTCATTCTTACAAAAAGGTCTTTCGTGAACATGTATCGCGAAGTAGGCTATTACTGGTTACGCCTACTTATCTATGGTGCCTTGGCTTTAAGTCTTGGTACCATGTTCTTTGACATTGGTTCAAGCAGTGAATCAATTCAGGTAAAACATGGAGTGAGGCAGAGTACGAGTTATAATGCACAAACTTGAACATAAGCTAGTTTGTCATTTTTATGTCATAATCCCAAGAAAAGCTAATTTTAAAGGCTAATTTTGATGGTTTCAGGCCAGAGGTTCATTGCTTGTGTTTGTTGTTACATTCCTGACCTTCATAACTGTTGGAGGGTTCCCTTCTTTTGTGGAGGAAATGAAGGTAAAGTAGTTTCTCTATAAGGATTATGATGCATGGACATTCTCATTTTATTATCCTCATGGATGGGGAGAAACTGAGTTTCTTTGTGTGATTATAATCTTAGCCTTTTAGACACTTAAAAGCCCTCTCTTGTGATTTAGATGCTTGATCAATAATATGTGCTTATTCACATCACTGAGTTTTTTTAGTAACATATCTCTTGGATCTTTGAGTAGGTGTTTGAAAGAGAAAGACTCAATGGGCATTATGGTGTCACTGCATTTACCATTGGCAACACATTATCTTCTGTTCCATTTTTGCTGTTGATGTCATTGATCCCAGGAGCACTGGTTTATTACCTAGTTGGACTTCACCAAGGACATGAACATTTTGTGTACTTTATATTTATGCTTTTCACTTCAGTCTTCTTGGTCGAGGGTCTCATGATGATTGTTGCAAGCATGGTTCCCAATTTCTTGATGGGTATAATCGTTGGTTCTGGAATTCTGGGCATAATGATGTTAGATGGTGGATTCTATAGGCTTCCAAGTGACATTCCTAAGCCCTTTTGGAGATACCCTCTGCACTACATTTCCTTCCACAAGTATGCCTACCAAGGATTGTTCAAGAATGAGTTTCAAGGTCTAACATTCCCTAGCAATCAAGTTGGAGCACACATGACAATTCGTGGTGAACATATTCTGAGACACATATGGCAAATGGAAGTGAATTATTCAAAGTGGGTGGATGTTGGTATCTTGGTAGGAATGGCAGTACTATATCGAATCCTATTTTTGGTTATCATCAAGAGCTTTGAGAAGGTGAAGCCTATTTCCTCAGCAATAAATTGTCCCCAAACAAACTTTGGGTTCACCAAAGTTACAAGGAGCAGTGAGATTGATTAGCTTGCTTTGCTTGTAATCCAAGGCAGAGTAATCATATATGGTTGAGATATCCCATTAAGAGCTGCAGAATTGTGGTGTGGCAATATGTTATGTACTAGGCATATCAATTTTACCAAGGAATCTGAAGTTTACAAGATGGTGGAATTTTTGAATTAAACTTGATTATATACATGAGATTTGTAAATATTTATTTGTGATGCCTGTGCATGTTGAAGAATATTACAAGGTTTGTTGTGAGATAAACGTTGAGCAATAATTGCCATTAATTGTATGATTCACAAAACTATCTAATATTAGGAAAGGCAGAAGCATTCTTTTTCTGTGTACCAGTCCAGTTTTTGGGACTTTTTGTGTATGTTTGTGATGTGTATTTCTTAAAATTGTAAGTTTTTATAATAATAATATGCATATTCCTTTTATCAAGTGATTATCACTTTCAACTTTGGCCTATTTAAAAAGAATCACTTTTGCGTTTCTTTTTATCGTTTGACAATAATGATGATTATTATTATTAAACTTAAATGTATTTTTAATATTTTAAATTTGAGTTTAGTCCTTCAAATTTAAAATTATTTTTTAATTCTTGAAATCCATAAAATATTTTATTAAATCATTCTGTATACTACGATCCGAGATTCATAATTTGTAAAACTTTTAATAGTCATAATTTATTTTTATTTTTATTTATTTTAAAGTATGATTCTAGCTGTTGAAAACTGTTATAATCAAGTAACAAAATTAAAAAACATATTAATCACTTTAAAAATTGGTTTAATTTATCATTATTGACTTGATTATGAGAATTTCAAACTGACAGAAAATATACTTTAAAATATAAAATAGAAAATCAAATTTTAGTGATAAAAAATATCAAAAATTATGAATATTTTTTTCCTGTTTGCATTGACTCATTTTGAAGAATGACTAGAAAAAGCATTTTGGAGATTCGAAGGATAAAAAAAACAACTTCAAATTTAAGAGACTAAAAAGAAAATGACTTACATTTAAGAAACTAAAAATATATTTAGATCTTATTATTATCAGGTCTAAACAAGCTTTTGGTTGAGTGTTTTTTACTTCCCTTTGGATTATTTTTTGTTTTAATCCTTGTGATTATTTTTCTTTAGTTCCTATTGTTTAGTCATAATTCATGACATAATAATGATGTTGATAATTCATTCATTTGTCATGTGATTAAGTAGTCTGACTTGTGATATATTTTTTGATAAATTATGTTTTTAGATCTCTAATCAACTAGTTTTGGTGTCAATTGTTTTGAACAAATGTAAATTTAAAAACAATTTATATAAAAGGAAATTACATGTAACTGCTTTGTCAAACTCTTTCATAATGTAATAAGTCTCCTATTTTTTTATGAATCAAAAGATTATTTAAATATTATTATTATTATCATTATCATTGTTATATTACTTGTCTAATTAAAAAGATTGTTCCATACTTTAAATGATAAAATGTATTTATAATAATTATATTCTTTTCCAAAGTCTAATTAGTGGTTTTATTGTCACTAACTAATTAGGAATTGAAGTTGTTATAAAATATTATTCCAAGTCGAGACATGACTATTTATTATACGAAGAGAAGACCTAGACCACTATGTTCCTTAATTAACATTGATTAGGGGTGTGTGGAAAACACCACATCACAAAAATAAAACGTACCTTTACAAGAACTGGGAATAAGACGCATCCACGATGGGCCTCCTCGGTGGTCTTTGATGGGAGAGCCTGCACTAAGGGAAAACAGGGGAGGATTTAAGATTCAGAAAAGAAAAGAAAAAAGGAATAGGGGAGGTTCACTCCATAAGTATATTTTGCTTTGTTTTTTTTAACCATTGTAATTAAGACATTTGACTCCCCTATAAAACCTTGATTTATCTTATAAGTTTTGCTCCTTTGGACTGATCATGGAACTAATCTTCAGTTCAAGACTTCATCACACTTAAAATAACTTGTACCCTCTCAAAGGATATATTTTATGAAAATCGAATCCAAATATTCTCTTACAAGCTAAGTGTGTTGTCAACTAAATTACATATATTTAAATTTATTTTAATATTAAAAGAGAGTATAGGAGAAAATTAGTATGGTGCAGAAAGTAACACCTTGTCTTCTTCCGTTACAATTTACAAAGCTAGTTAGCTCTTGCACTTGGTGGGCCTCCAAGCCAATTAACCCTTCTTTCTCGTTAGTTCTTCTTTTTTCCTTTTAAAGGTTTTCCTTGAACTCTATCATTTTATACTCGTTGTCATCATTTTAATAATCCTAATTATATATTGTTATAAACTAAAAAGTAAAATATAACTTTTCAGCAGCAATGTTTTAGTATGTACTTTTTGTGACCTAACACAACTTATAGTATGTACTTTCCTGAAAACACCACCTTATTTCTCCATCTTTAAAGGAATATATCAATTGTTAGTTTTAATTTTGGATAAAAAAAAGTAGCATAGAAGAAAAAGAGAAGAAAGAAGGAAATGTGATAGAAGTGTGTTTTGTACTGTTGAAGCATATACTTTTATTGTATACAACTTAGATTTAAATGCAATTAAAATAACACAATATAAAATCCTCCATGATTTTAGAAGCCAATAACGATAAAAAATAAACTAGAAATTAACTTATCCAATAAGAGCAAGATGACATTCTTTTATCTTGTGCATGCAAAATAAAAAGAGATGCGAAAAAAGTATATAAAAATATATAACAATGACTTCCCAATTACAATGACTGCATTTTAAGAGTAAAATTATGTAACTTCTCAAATCTCAATGTAAAGGAGTGGCGTTGGGGTTTTCCATGACCTGTATTGTTCGCTTGGAAGACGCTGACATACACGATCGTGATATAAAACGGGCTTCATCTTCTCTTTAATCTTGATGATAACCAAAAACAAAACTCGATACAGAAAAATCATCCCTATCAAGATTGCAAGATCAACCCACTTTGAGTAACTATTGTCAACTTGCCATGTATTTCTTAAAACATCTTCACCAGTTATGTAACCTCTCCTTCATACTCGTTCTTGAACATTCCTTGGTTGGCAAACGTGTGAAAAGCAACAAAGTGTAATGGGTATCTCCAAACTGGGTTAGGAATATCACGTGGCAATTTAAAGAAGCCACCTAGTAAAAGCATGATTCCTTGAATTCCAGCTCCGGTCATGATGCCCATTAGAAAGTTGGGAACAACGCTCGCAACTATCATCATAAGACTCTCCACTAACATGAGACTTCAAAATAAAACACAAATGAAATACAGAAAGTGTTCGCATCCCTTCTGAAGACCGGGAAGGTAATAAGAAATAGCCCCAGGAATGAATATAACCAATAGCAAGTATGGGACAGATGACAAGGTGGTCCCAATGACAAATGCAGTCACACCATTATGCCCATTTTGTCTTTAATTCTCGTTGAAATACCTGGGAATCAATTAAGAGCCGAAAATTATTTAGTGAATGCTTGTACAATGTAAGGTTTAATTACTCATTTGGTCACTGTAGTTGTACCATTTTGATGTTTTGGTCCTTACATTTAAAACTAGAAAAATGATTCTTGTACACCCTTGCAATATATATACATCAAGAGAGATAAATGAGAGGAAAATGAGAGATAAATGATTAATAGCATTGATGATATGATATAATCAGAAGAGAAAGATAAATAAAAATGAAAAGTTTTATTATCATGTGTTTCTAAAATTTATGACTGCTTAAATATCATCTCCTCTAAAACTATTCATTTAGTCCCTAAACATGCATTTTACATATAATTTTTGTCCTTGCCGTCAAGTGTCCTAATTAACACCATTTGCTATTAAAATAGTCACAAAATGAAAATTGATAGTGTAAAACTGTCACAAATTTACCAATAATGAAAAATCAAAACAATTTTTTTTTAATTCTATTTTGAGACAAATTTGTGGCAATTTTATAACCATCAGAAAATGATGTCGAAAATGCACGTGTATAGACTAAAATGAATGATTTTTAGATACAGGAACTAAAATGTAAAATTTGTATAATTATAGTGACCAAATAAATAAACCCTTATATAATTATTAACAAAATTGGAAAGAAATTCCAATGAGCAATAATCTGAACTACCTTCATGACTTCCACAAAGGAAGGGAATCCACCAATGGTCATGAAAGTTAAGAATCCGTTTATAAATGCAATAAGTGAACCTCGATCCTGAAATAATCGGCAGCAACAGCACATTAGAAGGATATCAGCAAAATCCAAAGAAAATGCGATTTTAGTTAATTATTGTATGAGTCATATCATATAATGTTCCATATTTTACCATTCTTACCTGAATTGAGACGTAACTTGTACCCAAATCATAGAAAATAGTGGCCAAAGCTATGGCCAATGCAACAAATATGGCAAGTCGTAACCAATAATAGCCTAGATCACGATACGTGTTCACGAAGGATCTTTCAGTAATAACTAAACATTGATTAAAGAAGCCAGCATGCCCTATCTTCCATTCGATTGAACTAATGTCCTGAAACCAATTTAAATACAAATTAATGATAATGTTAAGGTATTTGTGAAGTGAGCACCTAGTAAGCCACAAACAAAGGGAATCTAGTTTAGTTGGTTGAATAGGATGCGTGAAATTGTTATACTTATCTTTGATTACTACAAATAAAAAAAATCTATTAAACCATGAAGGATATACCTTAGTAGATAGTATAGCTTCTTCGTTTTGAACTTCTTGATTCATATCAGATGATATGTATGAATTTACAAGGATGCAGATTGCTTCTTCTGTGGGTACTTTTCTATTCCCCGGCAAACCCACCTCAATGTCCTGATGAAATGGAATATTTTTTATCAGATTATTGTTTACTGCAATTATATTCGATTATTCCACATAGGAAGAATTGAATCGTGACAAAAGCACCAATGCCATGAAAACTTGGTCGCCTTAGTCACCTGATCGAAATCCTTGTTTATAGTTTTTAGTAAATTATCAGATGGATTCATGAGAACAGGACAAGGAAAACATTTGAAGCGAAAAACTACACAAACATTGAAGCAAAACCTCAATTAGTAATTGGATACTAATTAGAAAAGAATTTAAATTGTAATATAAAAGGACTATAAAATTGGCTATGTTCCTGATTACCTCACTTGCAGCAGACGCAGGTCCAAGGTAAAGTGTTTTACCCGAAGACAAAAGACAAAGGTATTGAAGAGTTGAAAAAATTCACTACTAGGCTGGTGGATAGAAGCAATAACAGTCCTCTGATCTGAATGTGATCATTCTGAGCCAAAGTAGCAATTCTTCTCATAACATAATAGGAAGCTGCACTGTCTAGTCCCCTAGTTGGTTCATCAAGAAACGGAAGTTTAGGGTGTGTTAGAATCTCTATGCAGATGCTCACTCTCCTCGATCTTCTGACTCCCACTAGCGCCTTTAGAATCCCAACCTCCAATTCTGGTGTTAATGGCGTCTTGCAGACCCATTTATCTGATTGTGAAGTCTGCTCTCTCTTTCTTCTCTCCTTTGGACATGGTGTCAGGTAAATGGAGTTGAGCTGAATAGTGCACTGCTTCTCTAACCGTTAAGGTTGTCAATAAGGTATCATCTTGTGTGACATATGCCTGTGTTCACAACATGGATTGAAACAATGTTTAAGTGATCATGTGTCTCTTGAAACTAATTAGCAGTCCAATTTGCTTTTGTTAATGCATTTAAGATTTTGTACATACAGATGTTCCATAAGCCAGTGATTGTTTATAACCATTGATCAGAATTTCCCCGGTTTGCCTTGTGTTTGAACTTAGTCGCCCTGAATTATGAATGCATACCATCATTTAATTTGTTCAAATTTATAATTGACCAAGTTTTGACCAATGAGTGGATCGGTGGATCCTATAAAAGACTTGTAACTATTAATAGAAAGATATGTGATAAAAGTGTTTCTTTATGTCATATTTTGTTTTCCTCCTTCTGATTTTCTAGAATTAGAATGTGTTTCAAAGTTCAAAAAGTTCTTTTAGAAATACTTACAAGTCACTCGTCAATAAAATTTTCACATTGGTAAAAAAATTCAAATCTACATTCTTATGAAATATAAGTCTGATCCTTAAGAAACAATAAAACTTTTGTTAGCATCAAGACCTTTTTTCCACCTAATATATATTACTTGAATATTTTGTGCATTTTGCCATGGAGGAGAAGTCAATAGTGCATATTCTCATATATATTTTTATAACATGGGTTGACAAGTGACAAGTAATTTTCTTTTTGTTTGTGAGTCAATTGTTTCAGGAAGATGGATTTTCTAAGGATAAAGTAAATAAAATAATTAAAAACTAATATTTTAATATATTTATAATTTGATATGTATTTACTTATAACTATAATGTCAATTATTAAGTTTTTCATTAATAATTAAGATTACTTTAACTTTTAAAATAAGTTGTTCAACTTAAAAGAGTTATCTTGTTTTTAGATACCTCAATTCCAAGCACTACAAAATAAATTAACATTAATAACAAAATAATTTACATGCAATTTTAAAAAATTCAGAGGCAGTGAAATATAAAGTTAGGTTATTCTTTAAGAAAAGGGCCAAATTTGAAAATAAAGTTGAATTAAAAATGAGCAATATCATGCATGAAATTGTTTAGAAACTTCATTTGTGATGTATATACATACCTGCTAAAGTATCAAGTAGTGTGGATTTGCCACAGCCAGAGGGACCCATGATGGCCAAGGCCCTGGCTTGGCATAACCAGTTAGACCCTTAAGAATTGATATGCTTCCACTCTTTCTATTAGAAGCAGTCACCCACACATCCTTCCATGTCAAGCAGATATATACCTTCTTCTCTATTGATCTTTCTTGGACATCTAAAAGCTTCCATTTCTAGTGTGGTGGCTTCAATGTCTATGACACTTTAATTTGCTGGAGTACTGATTTTGAACTGGGTTTAGTTTCATAAGCACATCTATAGGGGCAGATGAAAGAGACTGATCATGAAGGCAAGCGATATTACTATGTAACAATTAATGATAGGAGTGCCTGAAGTGAGAGAATGGATAGTGGATAATTTGTAACAAATCCAATTATATAGATTCATTGTGCCGAAATTTAACACATGTTTCGTATTTTTCTTCTATGCATGTATTTGATTTAAAAGATGATTAGGTATAATATAGCGAATGAGGGGAATTTAGACCACCAAAGCTCTTATTGCTTTGATTAGTTTTGTACAGGTGGAACCTTGGAGGTGAGGTTACACTTCCACCAAATGTAGTCTTGTTTGTTTCCCAGGATTAGTCAACACGTAGTTCTCTACGGGTAAGAAAATGTGCCACAAAATGAATCAATCATCCGATGCTAATTAAAATCAAACTTGACAAGATTATCTAAATTTTCTATTTATTTATTTTTTTCTTCTCTTAGATTAAGTACATAAATCAGAGGAATAATACTGGCCACTAAGTGCTTGGGACTCCTCTAGGCAATCAAATATAAACCAAAATTATTGATGGAAGCTTAGGCGCCAATTGGCATAGAGATCGAGAAAGAGAGAAAGAAATAAAGGTACGGTACGTGAGATAAGTGAAATAATAACAAATATAAGATTGGTTTGATAGTTAGAAAGAGACTTAAAGGTGAAGAGAAAAGGGGAAGGGAGAGATTATGTGTTCCAATACCTACAGGCTTATTGACATTTTTTACAAACTAACAAATTAACATTTATTTATAAAAAAATTAAAATGATGTAATGAGAAAATAAAAGACTTAAAAACCTTTTGGTTCTATAAAATAAGAAGATTTTGATTTTAGTTTTTCAAATATTTTTGTTTTCATTTTAAACATTTAAAGTTTTTTTTAGTTTATTTTGTTAAGTAATAATGTCCAATATATAATGACATAACAATGATGTGTGTGACTTATTGATTTGTAACATCATTAAAGAATCTAACAGAGTGATCTTGTGTTAGTTTTTTTTTATTTTTTTTTTATAAACTATGTTTTTAAATGTCTTATATTTTCAAAAAAGATAATGTCATCAAACTAGTTGATGGATGCAAGTGGAAACCATAAGGATTTCTTTAAAATGTTTAATAAGGCACATTCTAGGTAGAAACGACAATTAAATAATTTAAACTAAAAAAATAGTAGAATAAAATTTAGGCTCAATTGCATTTTTTATTTTCAATTTTTTAATTTTTGACAAATTTTTCTCCAAACAAATTAATTTGGTGCAAACGCATTTTATCCCAACTTTTAAGAATCCTGTAAATTCTACACACTCTGTCCTTTTACTTCTAAGATAATTGTATTTTTTATCCCCAATTTTATATTTTTTGGAAAATTTTGCAACCAATTTTTATTTTATTTTTCGTCGAATTTTACTCCTAATTTTCTTTTGGCAAATTTTACTCCCCACTTTTGTTATCATTAATAGATAAATTACGGATGGTAAAATTCGTGTTTTTTAAAGTAAAGATAAAATGCACCAAATAAATTTGTTGAGGATAAAATTTGTCAAAAATAAAAAATCTTAAGGATAAAATGAAATTAAGCCTAAAATTTATAGACCACGATGAATATGCCCAAAGCGTCAAATTGGGGGTATTTTTATATACTTAAAGCCTTGTGGAGGACTATATATACACAGTGTTGCGGAATTATTGGTAGGCTTGGTAGTTAATTTTGGGTTGTTAACTTGAAGTTTTAAGACTCAAGTACCATGTTGGTGTTGATAAGATCATGCATTCGCAGACACGGGCTTGCATTATGTAATGAGATTAGGGCAGAAAACACATTCATCACCACTTAAAAGAGGGATTCTACGATCGATGTTATCCCGCTAATGTCCAATGTTGAACGCTTCTGCATTGATTATAATTTAACCGATGTAGAATTAGTCATTTGCAGGTTCAGGTCTTCATTAAACGTTATTTCCAATCCCAAATAAACACACAAAATGAGCATCATTATGGCAGAAAACACATTCAACATCACTTAAAAGAGGGATTGTACATCGATTCAACAGTTGATGTATGTAGAATATAGAATGCTTCTACATCGATTATAATTTAACCAATTTAGAATTGGTCATTCCCAGCTTCAAATCTTCATTACATGTGGTTTCCAATAATTAAAAAATGCTCGTAGAAATAATCTTTCAAACATTGTCATTAATGCCTTTGCCATTAGCGACTAATTCAAAAATATGAATGGCCTCGTTGTTGGCAAAGGGGTTTTTGGTGGAGTCCTTCAAGATCTTGATGTTGGAATTTTAGGAGGAGTAAACACCAAAGAGGAACAAATAACAACACTTGAATTATATTAAAAATAAACTTTCTCACAAATTGCTCACTGTTTGTTTCTTCTCTAGTGCTATGCACTATCACACAACTACAAAGCAATTTCTTCTCTCACTCTTGTATAAGTGCTACGGCACTTCTCTCACACACAAAACAATACACTACACACACTGTTTTCTATTGCTTCAATTTCACTTCACACATATTTCAATACCTTACACATACTTATTTATAGGCTACCTATGTTACCTACCATTCCTATTAATTATAGCTAAACGTTGGTGGCAACTTTGCTTTACAACTCAAATGACTCACGTCCAACTACCTTCAGCATTCTGAAACACAACAGCCCATGTTATTGCCAACCCATTTCTCCATTTAGATGAATAATAGGTGCACATGTGATAGAGCTTTATCTTTCCAGCCTTGTCTTCCAATAATAGCTAACATGGTGGGGTCTCAGCCAAAGTGGAGTTTGTTTTCTAACACTTGAAACGCGTTCAAATCTAAACCCTTGAGGAAAAGCATGTCCTCGGATTCTTCGATCACACGTGTAGCCACGGGTCTAAACCACATATGATGCTCAAGGACACGTGGGTCTGGTGCGTGGTTTATTTTGGTGCGCAAGTCAATGATGTGACACTCTTTGGTGAGAAAAACTTTGTGGTTGATACAGTGCATTTGGTTGGGGATCCATTTGGGAGGAATTGAAGAGATGGACTAGAGGGTTGGAGACGGAGCCGCAATTGTTGGAATTTTTGGAGACTTTGAATGGGGAATGAGTCATGGTATGAAGAAGAGTCATTTGTTTCTCTGGGGAGATATAGGGGGCATGTTGCCTGTGAGATGGAAGATCATGATTACATGTTTTAATGAGAGCGGGTGTTAGTGCATTTTGGACCGAGAGATGAGCATTGTTGTGTGTAATTCTAAAGTTGGGGAAAATTGTTACATCGGTTGTCAACATCTACTTATTTACAAAATTATCATTGTTTTTTTGTTTTACATTGGTACACCTATAAACGATGTCAAAAGGGTGACGTAAAATTTAGTTTTTGTAACAGTGCATGCACTTAGTCTGAGAATAATGCAGGAGGTTGTTCTAGATAATTAGAACCTTGAGAATATACGAACACACAAATTCACAAGAGGTCAAGACACTTGCAAACCCCGTATTACTGGAAACGTACCATCTTAGTACGTATATTCTAGTGAAGTCGTATTTGTTCGAAGATTAATTAGATCTGACTATCCATTGAATGGTTTTTGTGCACATGCCATTTTGATTTAAACCATGTCAGGGATATAATTCAGTGATTAGAAATTTATGTGGAGTCGAGTCTATCACACGTATATTGTTAATTGACAAGTTGCAAGTTGCATTGTTTTATGTGCATATATGTTCTAACTTTTCTATGTTGTGGCATGTTCTCTTGCTTGTGATTAATACTTGAACTCGGTGCAGTTTTATGTTGTTCTTTATTAAATTGTTGTCAAGTTATTTGTTAAAGGACACCATTACGTACGCACATACTTCTATACTTTTATTTTCATAAGCTTATCGTTATTGTATTAGTATGATGATATATCATGACGTTCGAATTTGTGAGTGCAAATGATGAAGGTGAGGCAACACATGGAAACATTGTTCATTGACTTTGTTGAGACCTCTGTAGGGCATTGCAAAGCGTGGCATGTTGACTTTGATTGTCAACACGTAGATTATATGGGTGACATCACCTTTACGTATATTTGCAGGAGTTCCTACAATCACTTTCTTTTTCAACATGTCTGTAGAGTTTTGGTTGTCAATAGAAGGCAAGTGCAGAGGACCCATACCATATACACCTTGAGATCGTTTTGTGACTTTATTTGCATGTAGTGGTATTCGTGGTGGATTTATTGTCGTGGGACTACACGTCTTCCTAACTCAAAGTAAGAAGAAGAGGATACTTCGTAGACTATTAGAGTTAGAATTTTGTTTTTATTTTTTTATTCATAAAAAAGAAAAACATAAACTTAAGAAATTACTATTTAGTTTATTTCATAAAAAAAATAAGTTACTATATATTTCGTGATGCTCCAGACATTAAGATTTTGATCCTATGATTAACATAGGAACATTTGAATGTGTTGTACTAACTATTCCCTCTTCTTTTAAATGTATTTTTTTTCTTCTAGTGTCACCCTTTTTGACAATGACATGTATAACATTATTTTGAATCAATACTCTATTTTTTGGGTATTGCATTTTTTTTTGTGAACTAAGGATATTTTTAACCGATAATCAAAGACTAATTTCTTTCGAGACATAAAGATCATCAAAATAGATTTTGTCTTTTTTAATAAAATCTTCTTCATATGCGTACAGAAAATTGAACCTTTATCAACATGTTTAAAAAACGTATCTATATATATATATATATATATATATATATATAATATCAATTGTGTTAGACCACTTTTGGTGTAATGCACTATTTAGATTATGGGATGTAATATTATACAACGCCATACACTCTTTTTGTTTAATTATGTATGGTATTATATATCTAAATATTTGAATTACAATTATTCTTTTGAATACTCTCTCTAGTCTTTATTATAAGATACTTTGGACATCAATCAGACCAATAAAATTAATTATTCAATTGATTTTATTGAATATTTTAAAAATCAAAACTAATGTACCAATTACATCCTTATTAATGATCATTAACTTATTTTAGGTGATGAGAAAATATTAAAATTCAAGAATATTATACACCATGACCAATAAAAAAAATACAAATACTTAAATATTTAATAAGAAAAATTAATGAAAAAAAATTAAATGTTTCATAAGAATTCTAAAGTGCCTAATACTCCAACCATTCCAAAATGACTCATGTTTAAGGTTTTTTCACATAGACTAAAAAAACAAGAATTATAAGAAAATTAACATTTATTAGGGAACATCTTTACTAAAATATTATTATTCTCTCTCTTAATTTCAATAAATATATTATTAAGTTTTCCAATACAACATTATTTATTATAAGGTAAAATTGAAATAAATGTTTTAATATCTCATTGAAAAGTGAGAAAATTAATTAATTTGATTTTTTTCTCAAAGACTACAGTCATTTTAGGATGAAAAGAGTAAAAAAGGATCATTAATTTCTTCTAAATTATGCCTTATAATCAGGATTAGAGCGTATTCTAAATTATTTAGTATGATGTTTTATTTTTTCAGATAACAAAAACTTATCAATAGATTGATCATAATCAAAATATGTAACAAGTTATACAATTAATGCTACTGTACCGGTGAAACCCAAAATGTTTACCTGATAGTTTATTACAATTAAAACTTCATGATCAGAAGCTGAGAAAGCAAGAACACTGCAAAGACATTGATGTTTTCACCTTGACAAATGTGAAGCTGATAATTTCCCCGCTTCTTAAATCCACTCTTCAATTAATGCACACCTATCCAACTACACTCACAACATTTTAAAAGTAAAATTATATAACTTCTCAAATCTCAATGTAAAGGAGTGGCATTGGGGTTTTCCATGACCTGTATTGTTCTCTTGGGAGAGGCTGACATGCACGATAATGATACAACAACGGGCTTCATCTTCTCTTTAATCTTGATGATAACCAAAAACAAAACTCGATACACAACAATCATCCCTATCAAGATTGCAAGATCAACCCACTTTGAGTAACTCATGTCAACTTGCCATGTATTTCTTAAAACCTCTGCACCACTTATGTAACCTCCTCCAACTTCATCGGAAGCAAATCTTAGTCCTTCATACTCGTTCTTGAACATTCCTTGGTTGGCATACGTATGAAAAGCAACATAGTGTAATGGGTATTTCCAAACTGGCTTAGGAATATGATTTGGCAATTTAAAGAACCCACTGAGTAAAAGCATGATTCCTTGAATTCCAGAACCAGTTATGATGCCCATTAGATAGTTGGGAACAACGGTCGCAACTATCATCATAAGGCTCTCCACTAACATGAGACTAGAAAATAAAACACCAATGAAATACGGAAAGTGTTCGCATCCTTTCTGAAGACCGGGAAGGTAATAAGATATAGCCCCAGGAATGAATGCAACCAATAACAACCATGGGATAGATGACAAAGTGTTCCCAATGACAAATGCAGTCACACCATAATGCCCATTTTGTCTTTCTCGTTGATATACCTGGAACCAAGTAATGCATGGTAGATTTTTTTAGACTACTTATTTACTAATTATTAACAAAATTGGAACGAAAAAAATATAAGTTTAATTACACATCTTATCCTAAAATTACATAATATTTTTATGCTTTAATTTCTATGCCTAAAAGATAATAATTTTAATCTCTGTACATACATATAATCATACTTTTTAATCCATTTTAGTTTTTGTCGTCATCCAAAATTATAAAGACTAAAATAAAAATTAAAAAGTGCGGGCATACAAAAATATTAAAATGAGTTAATTAAAAAGTATATAAGTAAGAATAAAAACAAGTAATTTTAGTGTGTAAGAATTAAAACGTAAAGATTGTGCATGTACTAGTAACTAAATCAGTAATTAAACAAAATAAATTGTATTTTAATGAACAATTAATGTTATGAATTAAGTACCTTCATGACTTCCACGAAGGAAGGGAATCCACCAATGGTCATGAAAGTAATGAATCCATTTATGAATGCAACAAGTGAACCTCGATCCTGAAATAATCAAAAGCAACTTCACGATTAAAGGTCAGTAGTAAAATTCAAAGCCTGTGCGATTTTGTTTATTGTATGAGTCATATCAGATCATAGTCTTCTGTACTCTGCCTCTCTTACCTTAATTGAGTCATAACTTGTGCCCAAATCATAGAAAACAGTGGCTAAAGTTATGGCCAATGCAATATATATGACAAGGCGTAACCAATAATAGCCTAGATCACGATACATGTTAATGAACGATCTTTTGGTAAGAACTAAGCATTGATTAAGGAAGCCTGCATTCCCTCTCTTCATATCCAATGAACTGGTGTCCTGAAACCAATTAATGTTAATATTAACTAACGTATTTGCAATTTGAGAGTCTAATAGTAAGCCATGAAGGTTACCTTCTTAGATAGTACAGCTACTTCATTTTGAACTTCTTGGTTCCTTTCAGATGATTTGTATGAGTTCACAAGGATGTGGATTACTTCTTCTGTAGGTATGTTTTTAGTTCCTGCTAAACCCACTTCAATATCCTGATGAAATGAAAAGGCATTTTAATCAGATATTTGTTGACTACAATTATGTACAAATATCTTGCATTGACGAATAATTGAATAGTGAAAAAAGCACCAATTAATGCCATGGAAACGTAAAATTACCTGATCAAAATCCTTGTTTATAGTTTTCAGTAAATGATCAGATGGATTCATTAGAGGAGGACAAGGAAAACCATTTGAAGTGAAAAACTACATTGAAACAAAAGGATAATATAAGTAATTGGATACTACACCTAGAAAAGAAAGTAAAACTATGTAAATTGTATAATGGACAATATGTAAAATTGGCTAGTTCTTGATTACCTCTTTTGCAGCAGAAGCAGGTCCAAAGTAAACTGTTTTACCCGAAGACAAAAGACAAAGGTTATTGAAGAGTTGAAAAACTTCACTACTAGGCTGGTGGATTGATACAATAACAGTCCTATGAATGTGATCATTCTGAGTCAAGGAAGCAATTCTTCTCATGACATAATAGGAAGCTGCACTATCAAGTCCACTAGTTGGTTCATCAAGAAACAGAAGTTTTGGGCGTGTTAGGATTTCGATGCAGATGCTAACTCTTCTCTTCTGACCCCCACTGATTCCTTTACAACCCCACCCTCCAATTCTTGTGTTAATGGCATCTTGAAGACCCATTTCTCTGATTGTGAAATCCGCTCTCTCTTTCTTCTCTTCTTTGGACATGGTGTCTGGTAATTGGAGTTGAGCTGAATAGTGCACAGCTTCTCTAACTGTTAAGGTGGTGAGTAATGTATCATCTTGTGTGACATATGCCTGTGGTCACAACATGGATTCAAAGAATTTGGTTAATTTGATGTCTACTTAAACTAATTAGCAATCCAATATTTTTATGCTGATGAATTGAAGATTTTGTACGTACTGAAGTTCCATAAGATAGTGCTTGTTTGTGACCATTGATCAGAATCTCCCCGGTTTGCCTTGTGTTTGAACCTAATCTCCCTGCAATATGAATTCATGTATAAGATTTTAATTTGTTCAAAACCTCTAATTGACCAGATGATGGCTGGACCTATTAAAGCCAAAGACCCTTGATTTTTTAATACAATTTTCCTTTTATAGCTCATCTATAAATTATTTTCCTCCACCCAAAAATTAGTTGGAATAGGAATCTATGTACGTTTCTAGTATATTATTATTTTAGTCGTTAGTTTTTTTTAGGGGAATTTCAGTCGTTAGTTATGTATTTTGTAATTTAACTTTTACTAAGTGAATGTCTTACGTTATAGATAAAAAGTAACTTTCAATGTAAGAAAATAATAAAATTAAAATAATTTTTAATAAATTTATAATTTATTGTGCATATAATATTAAATGGTTTTTTCATCAATAGTTAAAACTCTTTACTTTTTAATTTAAGGTGAATAAAACACATTAAAAGAGACAAACATCGTATCTTCA
>PYAF01004503.1:7514334-7529112 GCA_007407185.1 Glycine tomentella | reverse complement strand
TTAAGCTAGGTGGTAATTAAGTGAATCTCTCAATTTTTTATTTAATAATTAAGAGAATCATTATATATTTTTAAAAAAATAGTGATAGTAGTAATTAGTCAAAATATTGGCATTGTATTTCTTTCCATTTTTGGTAAAAAAAAACTCTAGGACAGAGATTTATTTTCATATATATATATATATATATATATATATTTAGTTAAATTAGTTTATTTATTTTAGATAAAATTATTTTTTGGAAATGCGTACTGAAAACAAAAATGTTTTAAACTGAAACATAAAATTTACACACTTACAAATTGAATGGTAGTTTCAAATTTAATTTCTTTAAATAAATTGGTGAGGTCATATCTCATTAATTAATAAATAATAAAATATTTAGGCTACTCTATAAAAAGAAAAGCAATTAAAATTTAATAATAAAGTTGAATTAAAAAATTGTTTGAAGCTTATAGGGGTCACTATCATGCAGGAGTTTATTTAGAACTCAGAAGCTTCAGAACATGTGATGATGTATATACCTGCTAAAGTATCGAGTAGAGTAGATTTGCCACAGCCAGAGGGACCCATTATTGCCAAGAGTTGCCCTGGCTTAGCATAACCAGTTAGCCCTTGAAGAATTGATTTGCTTCCATTCTTTCTATTGGAAGCTGTCACCCACACATCCTTCCATGTCAAGCAGATCATACCAATCTCATCTTTCTGAGTCACACTCACACCTCCATTCATCTTTCTTGGACCTCTAAAAGCTTCCATTTCTAGTGTAGTGGCTTCAATGTCTATGCCACTTTGCTGGGGTTTGGTTTCATAAGCACATGCAGGAGCAGATGAAACAGATTCATCATGAATATTGCAAGCCATTAGTACTACGTAATAGTATTGGAGCTAGCTAGGGCTTGTGAGTGAATGGACAATTTGTAGCAGATGAAGCCAAGCCTCATATATAGATTTATTAATTTGCGGAAATTTAACACGTGTTTCATGTTTTAATATGTGTTGTAACAAAAAAAAAAAAGAATATATTAATTATTTTAATACGTGTTTCATGTGTATACGGATTATATTGTAAGAATTTAATACGGTTGCAGATTAGGTACAAAGTAACAAATGAGAACGAATTTATGACCACAAATCATGTTATTGCATTTAAATGGTTGCTGTACGGTGGAGCCTTTGAGCCTTTGAGGTGTTGTGTGTTGTGTGTTGCATCGAACATGGTCTTGTTTGTTTCCTCGGATTAATCGACGTTGCTTTACTTCTCAGTTTGGCGAAAAGTATAATGACCACGAGGAACTCGGTTCTCTTCTAGAAAATCAAATCAAATCACGTTAGCTGTTTCAAACGGTGTATGAATAAAAGTAACGCACAGACACTTACTAAAATTACATAAAATACAAACAATATTAAGGACTTTTTTTTTTCTTCTCTATGTATGCTTTGCTATTAATTAGGAAATATTAATGGCTCACTCACTCTGCATGATTGATTTGACATGAATCGCATAAAATTCATCTAATACTTGATGAAAATGTAGTTGATAGTATAATTTTTTTAAAAGATAATGTTAGTTAAAAAAATACTGAAGTATGTCATTTTTCAATTGCAAAAAATTAAAAAAGAAAGTGATTTCAACCTCTCAAGTGTATGTGATTTCGTTTTTAACCACCAAGTGAGTATATTAATTAACAAAGAGTTGTTTTAGTTTAATTAAAGATTGTAGTTTGAAATTTTCTGAAAGTTCTTTGGTCGTTCCATGCACCAAATTCAACCCAAGTTAATTGAATATTACAACTAATTTTTTTATATATAAGAAATTAATAATTAATGCATAAATCAATGAAAATCATTTTTTAAGTTAGTTAATTTTAATTAATAATATTATAAATTTAAATTTATCTTAACAGTACTCACAAAATTAAATGATTTAAGTAATACATATATTTAATGATACTAGTTTCAATTTAAGGAATAAATTTTCCTGCCAATATACGTGTTATTTATATTATTAATAGGTCATGCAGCCCCTTGCGTGGTGACATTTTTTTCTTCTTCTAACCAATAAGTGTGACTTATATATAGAATAAGTTAGGCATCAACTTGCTTCAAGAATGAATAGTCGTCTTATTAATAAGCTTTACAGCAAATTAAGGATATAAAATATTATAAATAAAAATGGATCTATATATCTTATAATTAAGACAAAAAATACACATATTTATTTCTTATATAAAGAATCAAAGATAATATTAAATATATTTGAATAGAATTGAGTATGAACCACTTAAGAAAAATCTTAAATTTATAATTTTATTAAAAGATAATCAAATAAAAAATTTAATAAAAATTAATTATCAATAAGTTGATAGATATATTTCGCCCAAAAATTTGGTCTCATGCGCGTGTTAAAAAAGCCCCAACAAGATTATATACTTTTGCAAACACTCATGCTTTGTTTGGGAGAGGAATTTTAGGGAGGAAGAGAGGGAAGATAAAGGTTTAGATGATGACATCTCCTTATTTGGGAGTTTTAATTTTTGAGGAAAAGAATTTGAGAATTTTTAAAACTCCTCTGAAATCCTCCAAAGCTTAAAAATTGTTGCTCCCCCAATTTGGGAGTTTTTAGAAGGAAAAGTAATTAAAATTACTATCCTATCCCAGTTACAAATTCAAAAATATATTAAAATATATTTTTAATATATTTTTACATTTAAATTATATAATTTTAACATTTAACATTTTATTAACTCTCTATTTCCCTCTCGTAATATATTTTTAACTTTCAAATAAGGAGGAAGGAACTTCCCTCATTTTTCTCCCTTCCTTTTCTCTTGAACTCTTTCTTTCTCTTCCTCTCCTAACTTCCAAACAAACCTCAACCTTTCCAAAATAACGATAATACTAAGGTGACTTATACATAATGAAAATAATACCATGCTGCGAAAAAGAGAAAGATAAAACAAAGTATGAACACGAATTTGGACTTGATCTGCTCAGTCCTTCTGAACCCATTAACTGCAATGTTAGCCCAAAAACTATGCCAGAATTTTTAACTTATATGAGCCCACACGTCATTGTAGGCCATAAATTTAATACCCAATAAGTAACGTACCAGCAAAATTACGATTCAATGTTACATTTGACGTAATCACTGACGTAATTGTTGACAGAAAATTTAAAACTGATAAGAGAGCATCTTCATTCAGGCAAGTTCTTAAATTTAAGAATCGAAAGCAACGTCGTACAAGGACATGAATAAACTTCTCCTAAAACACCTTTAAGAGAAAAAAAATAAGAAAAAAAATCATAAGCTAAACTTAACTCACATTAAAAATTATCTTTTAAAAAAGTTAATATAAAAAAAATATACATTAATTTATGTATAAATTAAATTTATGGAAAAATTTATTTTATTTTTTTTCTTATTTTAGAAGTGATTTTAGATAAATTTATTTAAATATGTTGCAACTAATCATGTGATTGATCCCAAATTATTAATATATTAAAATTAAAATTAAATCATTGTATTCTAATTCAATCTTTACAGAATTAAACATAAAACTAAACACACATACAAAGAAATATGAGCAAAAATATGATACATCAAGTTTTCTCTTTTGTGATTCCCAGTAACCCACGAATATGTGATGCAAGCTTGGTACGGCCCAGTGACTTTCGCCCAAAGCCCAACACCTGCACCCCCCCAAGTCCAGCACCTAGACTCATGTAAGTCCGACACCCCCAATCCCCAAGCCCATTGCCAAGTTCTTATGAGTTGAGTGAGAATTTGTTATATTTTTTAAGTTAATGACATGATAGGACCCATAAATAAAGTTAATTAGTTAAGTGAATAACTCTAATTTAATTGATAGTTGGAGATATTTAAGTAACTTACTGGCAAAATTTATGGTTAACAATAAATTTTGTCCAGTAACCAAAAAGAATAAATGTAGAAAAGAGTGTGTTTAAATGTGTTTGTTTTTTAGGTTTTAAAAACGATTGTATCAAAAAGAATCCAAACAACTGTCTGCCATTGACTTTTACAAGAAGAGTTAAGAAACGAATTTACAATTCTCACAATAAATAAATAAAAATCAAATTTAGCCATGGACCTCATGGTAAGATAACTCAACTTTCCTACCAATTTTTGGTATTTATATACCTTGATCAGAATAAGACTCACATGGCTGGGAAGAAAATTACTTAATTTATATAGTGACACTAAATTTATTAAGAATTTGTATTTTTTCTAAAGTTGTCTTCAAAATTATTGGAATTATTATCTTATTCTTTTTACTCATTTATTTTAGGGGAGAGAAAATAATAGTTTTGCAGCTTATTTTATTAATTTGCAACTAATAATTTCTTATTAATGTTTATGAGAAAAAATTATCTTATTAATTTTAATTTTATTAAAATGACCGTTATAAAACAACCATAACACTATAATAAGGTTTTTTTTTTACCCACCTACCATTGGCAATATGTAAAGAAAGACCCATTAGGGTGCAGTTATAGGCCTTAATGGTGTGTCTATATAATAAAATTTTGACTTTTCATCGTCCACTATTGATAACCTTTATTAATATATGATAATTTTTTATTGAAAAAAACGTTACAGTAATTAAAGATATTTTTATATAAGAAATAGCAAGTAATGCAAGAGATAATTTATATGAGATTTTTTTTGTACAGGAATAAATTTATAGTATTTCATTAAGAATCAAATGAACAATACAAGAGGACATACTGAAGGCAAGAATAAGATGGGGTCACCCTAGCAATTATATGAGTCACACTATTTGCTTGTCTTTGAACAAAACCTAGATGGTAGGTTTGATTGCTTATTAGTAACTTTCTACATTAAAAATGAGGACACCCGCTTCTGATAGATGATCCTTTGAGCTTTTGATTTTGTCCACAAGAGTCATGCAGTTGCACTCAAAATATATGATGAGGCATAGATCATTTGCAAGAGTGAGGGCAAACCACAAAGCCCAAGCTTCTCCCTCGATTACCTTCAAGCAAGGATGCTTCCACTCTGATTTGCCCAAGAAAAAACAACCCTTACTATCTCTAATGCAAGCGCTAACAGCAGTGCATTGTTCGTGCTCAAAAGAACAAGCATTCATGCATGTTGCATTTAAGAGCCCCTTCTGGCGGTGGAAGCCATTGGACTTTGGCTTCAATGGTAGCAGAGATACATTCAGCATGATACAGGCCCCTGGTCCATTGACCTCAAAAAAAAATGTATCTTATTTTCCAAAGGCTCTACGTTATCCACAGGTAAGGTAAGGGGGAAAGATATTGTACCTAATCTTACCATTATATATGTAAATAGACTTTTTCAAAGTTGAACTCATGACCAATTGATTACAAAGACAAAGCTTTAGTGCTTGTACCAGACCATTGACCACTGTTGGAAGAAATTATCCCCTTGGTGAATAACAGCAAAATCAGACAGAGTTTTCTCCTCTCATACTTTATCATTTGTTCTCCCCCACAAACCCCACATCACCAATGAAACACAAGCCCGATTTTGAGGATCCAGCTGCTTCATAAGATTAAATTAAGTTCATCAAAGGATTCCACCTGGTCTACCAGCTGGAGGACTTTTTGATCCAGACCAATGTAGCTCCAAACAGAAATAGTAGCTACGCAACTAGCCAGAATATGTGATGTTGTTTCCACGTTCTTTTGGCAAAAGGAACGTTTTATGGAACACTCTACACCACGTGTTCTTAAGTTTGCTCGTGTGGGAAGACAACTTCTACAAGCTCTCCAAATCATCATTTTCACTCTTGAAAGAAGTTTTTCATTCCATAACAGCTGCCACTCAAACTTTGATGCCAAGTAGTCCAGCTTCAGAATTTTCTCCATATTGAGAAGATATGCACTCTTCACTGAATAAGAGCCACCCATAGTGCTTGCCCATATAAGTTGTCTTCGAGAATTTGTGGAAGAAGGGGAGTTTTACTTACTATATCAGCATCCTCCTCATTGAAATATTGTTCACAAGATCCATATTGCAGCCTTAGGTGTCATGTTGGATGATATCAATTACCCTCAAATTTTCCAACCCTACAACAGTAGGAGACGAAGGGTAGCAATTATTCTCTCTTTGTAACCAAGGATCAGTCCAAATATTGATATTAGAACCATCACCAATTCTCCACCTACTGCCTTCCTTCAATATTATCTTAGGAAAATAAGCTCTGCCATGTGTCTGATGGGTTATGCCCTAGTGAGGAACCAATGAAATCTCCCAAAGGATAATATTTTGTTTTGATGATTCTTGCCGGCAAAGCATCGGGATTAGAAATCACTCTCCATCTTTGTTTCCTAACATAGCCAAGTTAAAAGCAATTAGGTTTCGAAAGCCCATAACTCCATTTTCCTTTGCTACACAAAGTTTGTCCCATGGCATCCACTTGATACCTTTTGAGTCTCTCCTAGAACCCACCAGTATGAACTTAGCATTTTTGAATCTCATCTCCAAGAATTTAACCTCTTCCAAAATCTGTCTTTAATAAAGGAAAACATCATTTTTTTTCTTCCTTCCAATGAGATTAAGGCAAATATCTATTCTCACCCCTTCCTTCATTCACACCAAGAGTAGCCACTATATTTGAGTGAATATCCTATGATGTTTTCTTACTGAAAGTGATATCTGACTTTTGGAGGTTGATTTGTTGGCTTGAAGCTTTAACATAGACCTCAAGAATGTGTTTGATAGTACTGGCTTCTTTCTGATGGGCTTTGAAAAAAAAAATGAAGTTGTCAAAAGTGATTTTTATACGAGATCTTATAAAATGAGATAAATACATTTCTCAAGAATTTTTATATAAAGAGAGGAAGGTAGTATTGAGTAGTTTATTTAGAGGAGCCGCTTCGTTGACATACAGGTGGATAAAATAAAAACTCTGGTTTCTGGCTTCATTTGGCGATCGTAATTGCTTTTCAAGTGAGACTTCCAAATAGATGTTCCTATTCCCGAAATAAACGCCAATTTACCAAAAAAATGTTTTACTGATATGGAAAATTACAGAATGGCCTACTTTTGTTGGCTTAAATGATATATAAAACATAAAAGAAGAATGATACTCATCATTAATCAATTCTGGATATAGTATTTCCTGCTAATAAAAATGTGTAGGAACTGCTTGTGATCAAAGGCTTAATGCTTCTCAATAAGTACATTGAAATAGTAACCCTTGTGGAGTATGGAGGGACCTAACATTGTGACTCTCTACACTGAATCTAAGAACTTAATTTTACACTTAAGTGTCTTCTTAAAGACAGTCAACTAAACAAGAGAGTGCATTAGATATATCGTCCTTATTATAGCTATTCATTCAATTAATATCCTCCACATCATAAAACTACAATGACCGACTTTCTCAAAAAAACATATTCAAAGATGTGAAAGAACCTACTCAAAATAAATATGTTATCTAGAGGCGACCCGTCTGAGTTATAGTAATAATTCATAGCAAATGTCAAAGAGGATAAAATCAAATAAACCAATCATCCGTATACACTACAAACGCCTAATTCTTAATTAAAATTTTCAAATTGCACAATCATTCAATTGAATAAGTATCAAGTTATCATAAATACTTTAGAACTTATCTTCGATTTCGAATAAGTACTCAGGGTTAGTGAAAACTAATAAGTTAGTAAAACTTCTTTAAGTATATATTTGATAGAAGCCCATCTTTCCTAATTTAAGATTCTCTCAATTTTCTTGAATGAGAAATTGTTTGGCACGGATGGAAAACAGAAAGAGACATATCATGTAACACCACCCCCATCAGATTGTTCTGCTCAAGGCCTTGCCATTATCTCCTTTCTACATATTTCAAAAAGAAGACCACCAATCTTTCACCTTTCTGGTTAAAAAAATAATAGCAAAATCTACCTCACAAAGGGTCCAAAACCAAAGCTTATCTGAAATATAATTGCGGAAGAAAAAGGACCCACCAAAACCATCACAACAATGACACCCCTGTAGCCTTTTACACCAAAGAAAAAGGATTCTTTCACCTCAGCTAAAATCCTCATTACCGATACCTCGCCATAATGGTCTCCTAGCCCCCCAACACCACAAGAAAAAAATCACCATCTTTATTCTCATTTACCATAAACAAACAAAAAGACCAACCCTATTAATCCAACAACACAACAACACTGCTTCATTCCTCAACCACACCACCTTACTTTACCCAAAGACAATAATAAATTCATACAAAAACCCACTATTCCATTCTCATTTCTTTCTCTTTAAAATTACACAAAACCAAAGCTATCATGATTTTAATCATAGACCTAACTTCACACCATAGTATAAAATAAAAGTGTATTCACATTAATGATGATATCCTTTAAAAAAAAACTCTTATTCCTCGTTTTTCATAATTTATTATTTATATAACATTCCACTTCTTCCTCTATAGTAGTCTTTTGGCAAAGAGAGAATTTACACGTCTTACACGTCACATTAAACGACAAAAGCAGAGGTTACTAGAATTTTTAGAAACACACTCAGAAACCCAATCCATCATCACCACCTCTATTATCCATTCCCCTGCTTCAGTGCTTCCGTTCCCAACGACCAATATCTACAAATATTAAACAATACGTCGCCACGTGGTAGTCTTCAGACGAGGGTCTTGCATGTCGAAGTCTGCGGGTCCCACATCGCTGGCACGAGGTACCTTCTTCCATTCGCACCATGCGCATTGTAGCTCGCCCCAGTTGCCTTATCCACGAGAACCCGACCCGGATAACCCGGATACGACCCGCTTCCAAAAACACCCGTGCAGGCGGAAACGGCCTCCAACGGCGCCGTCGGGGGCCCCTGGAAGTAACCGTTGTTGAAAGGGTTCGTAACGGTGCCAGCGAGAAGCGTGGCCAAGTTAATAACCATTCCGTCAACTCCGACGTCACCGTTAGGCGCGACTAACGGCGGCGTCTGGGGCCCGTAAATGGGTTGGTGGAATGGCCACGCGCATTGCCCGGGGCACTGCGTTTCGGAGTTTCCAACCCAAATATAAGCGCTCCGGACAGCGTTTTTTACGTTGCGGGTAGAGCCGTGGGTCCCGCAGCGGCTCATGCAGAAGCCCTCAACAGCGACGTCTTTCGCCGTTAAGACGACCGATATGGATTTCAGTTCGTTGAACTTGGACGCGAGCGCGAGGAGGTCTTTCCCTTTGAGATTTTTCCCTAACGTGTACGCCGGGTGTAAGAACTGCTTCCCTACGACGAGCGCAGAGGATCCTCCCCCCTTGTATTTCTCCGTGGTTTTCCACCACGTGGCGGTCGATGGAAGCGGCGCGTTTGGGGCGCTGCTTAGTGAGTTTATGAAGTCCACGATTATGGACCGTTGGATCGGGGTGAAGGTGCCGTACCAGATGAGATTGACGGTGATGCGCCCCTTCAGGAGCTGGCCGTTGTGGTACTTGAGGACTAGTGGCTGCTCCTGCACGAGCTCCCCTACGGTTAGCAAGGGAAAGAGAAGCAGCGTGAGAACCGTAGAGAAGGCGAGGGCAACGTTGTAATTTAAGGCCATTAGTTTTGTGGATTAGTACAATGGACGTGTAAGCAGAAGAAGAAGAGGGAGTGTCTGAAGTTTGACGATAGACATGAGTACCATGGAGAGGGTTATTTATATACCTGGTGGGGGTGATAGCTGTGGTGAACTGGGTGTCAACATCGTGAGGTTCCACGTGGAGATTTTGTATTGGGCGTCCTCGTGCCAGCCTGTCAACATTTGAACTTTGAACCGGAGTGACACCGCGGTCTACCAGTTTTTTCTTTTTTTAATTATGATTTTCACCATTTTACAGTACTAGTAATAATTAGTAAATAGTAATGATTTTATTAAATCTATCAATTTTATGTAATTTTATACTTTTTTTTAAAATTAGTAATGTATTTTTATAAAAAAAAAAAGTAGTCTATGTAAAAAATGATTAATGACAAATATAATATAATAAAAAGACAACCACAATTTTCAAAAGATTTTTACAGATGACAACAAAGCATATTCAAATTTAAATGCGAGTAGAGCAAGGAATTTGAAATATAAAAAGTATCTTTCCGTGGAGACTTTTATAATTTTTTTATTTTATATAATATAAAAAAAGTAACTATAACTAATAAACCAAAGAACATTGAGTATTTGATATTTTCTATACTTCATTTAGTCCTTTATAAAAAAGAAGATAAATTAATTATCTTAAAAAATATTAGTTTTTAATGAATTAGTTGATTTAAATTTTATAGAAATGGTCTGAAAAACATTGAATAAATAAGAATATTAATATAATAAAATTATAAAATACTACTGTATAAGAAATTCTCACCAAAAAAACATATTATAAGAAAATTCAAAATTATTTATTGCGATTACTGATTTGACCTTACTCTGATATTGATATTGATTTCTGAATCCCAAGAATGCTATAGCATGCGTTTCAGCACAAATTTGAACCTGACTAGGTGGGCCCCATGGGGAATTTTACACGCAATATCGACCTTAGGATTTGAATAAACGGTGAGATGGGAGCCATATAATTGGAATGGGTTCCAGTATGATGGAGTCTGCATCGGGGTTGACGAGATTGACGTCAGATGCAGAGTTCGAGGAAGAGTGTTTCAGTAAATTTAACATAGGCGCGCATGAAGGCTGAACCTGTTTTGTCCATTCTTACAGAATAAATTATAAAAAAAAAAAAATTGATTGCTAACATTAAAATATATACATATTGCATGGATACCATATCATACCACTATAAATAAATCTATAATACTAGTAGTCTACAAAATTGTTTCACGTTCTTTTTTCTTAATTTCTTTGCTTTCTTTTTTCTTTCTTAAACAGTTAACTACACATGATATTAAACTCAAATAATAATAGCTTCCAGAGGTGATCTCAACTTTTTAAAACCATGCCCGTGGGTGAGGCTGTGAGCTTAGGGCTAGGTCGTGGGGGCCAGGAGGGAAGCTGATTCGAATATCCTAAATAGGTCAGCGTATTGAATTATAGTCACATTTGGCAAAGTAGCTCCAAACTAATAGCGATATTATGCACGGTGGATGGTCCTCCAACCACAAAAGAAGAGAGAGAGAGTTTCAATTTGATCTTGTTCTCTAGCACTCTCTTCTTCTATCTTTTTTTTTTTTTTTTTTCCTTTGATTTGGCTTGCCCTTTTCTTTTCTTCAACAACACTTTCCTTTTCTTTTTCCTCCTTTTTTTTTTTGTTTTTTCTCTTTTTATCTCCCAACGTTTTGCAAATTTCGAAGAACATGTTAGGACGGTGCCGGCTCCATGAATTTGCCCACGCATGTCACAAGGAAATAAATGGATATTAAAAGTTTTGTGATGGCCTGTTGTTGTTAGAATTAAAGAATACAAACAAAAATTCCATTACAATCTGTACTGCATATGAAGAAAGAAAATTTAATGCATGCGAATAGATGATATGATGACACGAATGAAATTTTGAGGATGGAAATAAAGTATCAATGTGTATATCACACATAATAGGAAAAAGCTGTATATCCCAATGTGTTAATAAATTTATATTCTTATTATTTTATGTAGTGCTGCTTCAAAATAATTCATTTTAAATACATATTTATAGGACATTAGATGTAGATTAAGGTTGATGTTAAGGAAATTTAAGTTGGTCGAAGTGTAATTAACATGATTGATAAATAATTTTGTTTTTAACTATATGATAAAAAGTTCAATTTTTAGATCTCTGTATGTAAAAAATATTTATTACAACACGTTAACTTATTAAATGGATGTTAATATAAAAGTTAATACTAGGCTTTCATTTTAAGATATATTTAGTTTAGCCAAAAAAGAAGAGAACTTGAGTTGGTTTCATTGAGCTCCATGGTTTTTTAGATTGACATATAAGACCCGATTTTAAAGCAAACAGGTAGCACGAAAGCTAAGGAGGCTAATAAGGTGGATGATGTTTCATTAGTAGTATGCACTGCTCTTAATTAAAAATTAACATCATTGGAAAAAAGAAGGTGAAGAAGGGGATTTGAATTTGAAGTCAAGTCTCCACTTTTTTCTTTACTTAGCCTCTGTCATGTTGTAGAAGAGAGAATAGGAACAAGTTTCCCGCAGAAAAAGGTAAAAGGGACACGAAAGAAAGAAATAGTAGTAGCTAGTGTGTGTGTGTGGATAAAAACGAGAGCAAGTGGAGAGTGAAACAGAAGGGAAAGGGTCACGTGTTGCGTTAGTGACTAGCGAATAAAGAAAACACGTCGTCGGCAGCACACGGAGACAAAGGTTTGGGTCTGCTTCAAAGTTGAAACCATAGAATAGAATAATAATAGAATTAAAAAGTTATTTACACAAACAATTTAGGCACTTGGGTCTTTTATTTAAGATTTAAAGTTTGATTTTTAATTAAGGAATGGAGTCGTAGAAATATTATTTTAGCGCCAAAATAGGCCGATTCAGAAAAAAAAAAAAAAACTAATCGAGTGTTAAATTAAATAAATTCTATCCATCTTAGTTAAAAAAATAAAATAAATGAGAATAGAAATTTAATTAATTTTCTTTTGCAATGAACCAATTAGGACCGATTTGAACACCAAACCACTGGATAAGCCAAAAATCCACGCGTCATTGCCTTGCCAGACTTAGTACTCATACTCAGCCACAAATGTCTGCTCCAACTGGACAGGTTCATTCATTTAACAAAAAAAATAAGTGCATGAATAGTACAGCTATCATGTCCAAGTCCCATTTAAGTTGTGACGTAGATATCAAGTGATCTGAATCTCTTTATTTATTATCACGATCAATAATCTTCCTAACTACTCCATGGTTTTGTTAAGTGTAGCATAAAAATATTAATTTTAAATAATTTAGCTTTTAAATAATAATTTTGTTTAGTGTAGAATAAAAAATATTAATTTTTAAATTCTCAAGATGTTAATGGTTGTTTTAATTAAACACTCGGATAATTATTAAGAACATACAACAGCAACATTATTATTATAAGGGGATTGAACTTAGCCTAAACTAGCTCATGGTTTCTCCTGAAAAAAGCATGCTCCTTGTTTGTCCATGCAAATATCGGTTATATTTGTTGCAGTATTAAAAAAAACGTTAAATAACATAATTTATATGCGTCACAAATTATTTTAACAGTATATATAGCTCAAGCAGTACTCGACTTATTAAAACGTGATAATTATATTTGAACTCTCGCAACACTATTTCGATTTTAACAGAAAGAAATAGAATTTGTTTTTGCATTAAAAAAAAACTTTAGTTTTAGTCCGATTTTTATTTGAGTTTTCTGCATTTTGTAGAACTGGGTCAGGTTCAGATTTGAGGATGTGGATTCCCGTCTCTCTGAATTGAACACGTCCAACACCATGACACCAGACACATCTTTGAGTTAAGAATATATTTTTACATTCTGTTTTTTCATAATTATTAAAAAATATCAATTACTATAATTAACTAAATATTTTAAATTATAACAATAATAATTAAATAATATAAGTAAAATATACAGGCCTTTTTATATTAAAATAATCTTTTAAAAAATCTCAATCAAGTACCTCCTTAATTTTTCATTCTTGCTTATTTTAAATCCTCGAACCTGTCCCTTTTTTAACGGAAGAGGAAATGTGAATAACCAAACTTGCCCTTGACTCCCTTCATTGTCATTTCTAGTGCTATCAATCAATTTCTACTCATGTTTTCCTTACTTTTTTCAGGTTATGAATTATGATGGTGGCTAATATCTTCATTTTTTTTTTATATAAGTGGAATTGTGTGTGTAACTTTTGAATTTGAACCACTTTTTGGTATAGAAGAAATTGAAAGGAGGATTAAATGGAAATTAGTAGAGTTGTTACGTGAAAGATTTTGAAGAGAAATAATTTTAAAAGTTGACGAAATTCACTAATAAAAATTGATGAAAAACGGACTCATATTCCTTAAGGTTGTAACCACCATTGCACTATTTTTCTTCTCTCTTCTAAACAGATTGTGAATGTGATTTTGCATTTTTATTTTTTTTTTTACTGTTTTCTTGCTACTTGGTCACTTTTTTTAAAAAACAAAATTCGTACGTAGTAAAAAAAAACATTAATTTCAAATTCGTACTTTGTAAACTAGTACTTGCATAATTTCAATGTATGACAAGTTGACAACGACAAATAATAAACAAAAATTAAAATGAAAATATAAAGTGAGCAATAGTGCAATGGTGCTCCACATGCCGTACGTAATGGCTTGGGCGCCTTCACATCAGAACGACAGAACCCGTTGAAAAGCAAAATATCAATGCAAATTAGCAATGAAGAAGGGATCCAATCCAATTGATGATTGTTCTAAAAAATAATAATTTAATTGCATCCAGAAGATTGAAAAGAAAAAAAAACAGAACCTTTAAAAATAATTTATATTCGTAAATATCAACTACTATTTATATTAATATTCATTCTTAGAAACATAAAAATTTAATGCTAATATGTTAGGAAAAAATAATTAACATTTAGTTTTAATACAGATAAATTGAATAAAATATATTTTTATTAACAAGTATGTTAAAATGATACAAATATTTTTTTTGGTACTGTAGGGTTTCTTTTCTTATTAAAAAATACATATGGCTTTTTTATTATTATTATTATTAGTATTATTATTTGAATATGTTGAATCTACATATTTGTGAAAAAGTGTATAGCTTATGTCTTGTCTTTTAGCTTTTTTATATAAGAATTTAAGTG
>PYAF01004503.1:7477834-7509477 GCA_007407185.1 Glycine tomentella | reverse complement strand
ATGTAACTTATGTTTTTTTTTTACTTATACTTTATAATATTAATAGAAGAAAGTAAAATTTATAAATGAATTAATAATAATAATAATAATGTAAAATTAATTTTTTAAATTTATTATTCTCTTGTATATATTTATTATTTTTTTAATATATAAAATAACATAAGACGATAATTATAATGAGATGAAAAAAAGCATATTTAACAAATATTTTAAATGATTTGTTAACCAGTTAATTATAAAAATTAAATTTAAAACAATTTTATTACATTTTAATATTTGAATGTTTTATTTATCATTTAATATTTTTATTCTTGATTTTTTTAAATTATTCAACCTCCTTAATTAACTTGATTGACATTTATTTGATCTACTTTTTATAGTTAAAAAAGAGGAAAATTTAGGAGGGAGGGTACAAGTCTTATCCAATGACTCGACTAGATGGTTGATTGAAATGCAACAACCCTAGTAGCTTCATAATTGAAAGGAAATTGATTGTAAATGACCCATCAACAAGGAAGAAGCTGTATTTGAAAATAGAGTCAAACTTAATTAGCAAGTTGCGAAATGACAGCTAAAACACCAATTAAACTGATCACACTTATCCACTTGCTTGCAATTAAACTTAATTATGTCTCCATAAGAAGCAGTTAATTTGACTTGTTTATTTTTTTAATTTTTAATTTGGCTTAGTCATACAGTTTTTGTCTGTCACCTGCCTCCTGATTAAGAGATCATCACTGGCCAGTATGTTTTGGTAGCTACTGACAATTTTCTTGTTAGCCCAAGGGCTGACATTAGGACTAATTAATTAATGATGCAATTAACTTTGTATTAATTTAATCTAAATCAAGTAATCTTTCAAAACTAAGATATCCCTACCTTTTTGATTTCGAAGACCATGCATGCATGAGCAAGGGAATGGGTTTTTTACTTCTTCCAGGAAACAGCTTGATTAACAACAATGAAATTTGAACATTAATTAGAATAGTAGCTGTGAGAGTGTGGAGAGGTTCAAACTAAAATAAACTATTTAGGACCCATTAGACTTTCAATTTGGCCTTTTCTTCTTCTTTCTATGAATTGAAAAAGGATTAAAATAAAAGTCTTTAAATTTGGTCGATTAAAATCAAAGTCCTTAAAGGAGGGCAAACAATCCACGGGGCCACACATTGTCTTAGATCGAAAAAAGAAAAAGCTAGACATTTTCTAAGGACTCTCCAATGTCTCCATACTCCGTAGGAATAAAATCAGCGCAGGCTTCAATATGAGATCTCACTTGAGAGCATCATATCAATTTTATATAAACTATTAAAATATTATAGATAAAAACAAACAATGAAAAGGAGAGAAATCGATAAGAGAGAGAAAAAAACAATTATTTTACACTCCAATTTTTCATTCATTTTATATTTTTTTTCGTTCTATTTATTATTTTTATGCTCAGTATATAATTTACCAGCAGAGATGATCAGTGAATTCTTCAACGAATATTAATTATTAAGAAAATTGATAGATAATTTTTTAAAAATAATATTCCGGTATCAGAAACCCAACAACTTGACTCAAATGCATACGAAACCCATCATGTCATAAGTAATTAAGTATCAGTAAAGCCCAGCAGAAGAATTTAAAGAAAAAAAAAAAAAAAGAGCGGGTTAGGGTCTACGCATCTACCCTTGTCTATGATTGAATGCATAGCTCAGCTGATTGACTCTCCTCTGTTCTAAAATTTCTTTCTCAGACTTAATGAGACTTTAAAAACACTTATTGATGTTTGCATTAGTGTACACTCCAAACGCAAAAACTTTCTAGAAAAATGTATCCTGTAAATTTGTGATCGTGCTATCATTTTATTTTTAATTCTATTGAACATGAATAGTATGATCTTTCACACATTTAATGTTATAAAATTAAGATTAGATGAATATGCGTTCCTCTTGCTCTGCCCAACTTGATAGTTTCAATTTAAATTGGACTTCTCGCAACCACTGTTTAACATTTTGATGTCTTGATCCAAAGAATCCCTGTTGCCGCTAGTTGAGAAGTTTGCTGGTACAGTCCAATGACTACAACAGGAGATAATGGATATGTTTTGATAAATTTTTCTCTTAGGAAAAAAAATGAAACGAGTTTTCTATAACCTAAAATTATTGTGCATAAGTTAATTTGTAAAAATTATCTTATTATTTTCTTTAGAAGATTATGATAAGTTTCTCTAAAATGAGATCAAGTAAATAGTTCAAACTTCACAGAGATAGCCGTAGCCCCCCATTTGCCTATTTGGTAGTGATTCTAGTGAAGATCCAATCCATATGAATTTTAATAATAGTAAATTAGATTTACTTCACTAAGTTTTGAGCAATTATTTAATTAACTTTTGATCTTCAAGCCTTCATCTTCTCCTTGCACTTAGTGATTGCCAAGAACATAAGTCTATACAAAACAATTATCCCCACCAAGATAGCAAGATCAACCCACTTTGAGTGACCCATTTCCACTTGCCATATCTTCGTCAGTATTTCTTTATCACTTCTGTAGGCACCTCCATCTTGATCACTAGCCAACTTCAAGTCAATAAACTCATTCTTGAACAATCCTTGGAAGGCATATTTGTGGAAGGAAACATAGTACATAGGGTACTTCCAAAATGGTTTGGGAAGATCATTTGGCAGGCGAAAGAATCCACCAGTTAAAATCATGATTCCCATGATTCCACCAGAGACTGTGATGCCTGTGTTTGGATTTGGGAAGATACTTGAAACCACCATCATGAGGCTCTCAACCCACAATATGCATGCAAGTAGCACGCAAGAAAAGTATAGGCAACGTTCAAGTCCTGTGTGAAGCCCAGAAAGGTAGTAAGTGATCACTCCAGGAATCAGTGACATTAGTACCATATATGGAATAGGAGATAATGTGTGGCTAATGACAAAAGCAGCAACACCATAGTGCCCATTCAATCTCTCATGTTGAAATACCTGAATCAGTCACAAAAAATAAGTTAGGAATAATGCACTTTTTTTATGAAAGGTATTCTCCAATCCTAATATAATTTGAAGAGTAAATTATCAATTTAGTCTCTAAAGTATTACTTTTTTTCCTTAATAATCCTTAAATTTATAAAATTATATATTGAAAATCCATCAATTTAGTCCTTACGTTGATATATTTTACCAGCTTAGGGGCTAATTTGAAGGATTATGCAGCGTATTTTTAATACTTTAAAGGTTACTTATATAATTTCAATACCTTAAGGATTACTTAAGAGAATATAGAGTGCCTGCAACTAATTATTTTGATTAATTGTATTTTGGATTAATAGCCTTTTTACCTTCATTTGTTCCACAAATGGAGGGAATCCACCAAGAAGGGTTATGAAAGTCAGAACTGAAGCAACAAAAGAGACCAGGGCCCCTCTAGCCTGAAATATGCATATATAATTATTCTAATGAGTTATGAGTTATGCTTCAAATGTCACACTCTGGTGCACTTTAATTCTGCTTTACCTGGATAGATGCATCACCTGAACCAACGTCAAAGAATATAGTGCCAAGACTAATAGCTGCTATAACAAACATAGCTAGACGTAACCAATAATTGCTTACATCACGAAACAGATGCAAAGAAGATCTTCTCATAAGAATGTGACACTGAGTAAGAAATGCAGTCTGTGTTCTGTTCCTCTCGATGAAACCATGTTCCTAAATTCATCAAAAAGCTTAGTCCTTCATGTATAAAATCCTTGTTCTATACTAGTTATCTCATTGACTTGAGTTCAACAAGGAAATAATGTGATATTATACTTACACTTTCACCTATTATTATTACTTCTTTCTGAACTTGGTTACTAATATCAGAAGATTTATAGAACTCTACAAGGATATCAACTGCTTCTTCTTTGGGTACTGTTTTGTGGAAGCACTCTTCATCCTCCTGGAAATAATAAAGATAAATCAACTATCTTTTGTAGCCACATAAGTTTGTGGCCAACTCTAAAGCATTGAAATCTTTATGTTCTCACCAGTTTGAAATCCTTGTTTATGATCCTCAAGAAATGATCAGAAGGGTTGTGGAGAGGTGGACAAGGATAGCCATTTAAAGCAAAAAACTACATTCAATATAAAGTGCAACTAATTTACAAAGTATCATTTGAAATCAATTTGTGTTTATAACAAGATAATCATTTCAAATCTCCAAAAACTTTGTCTTTAACCGAGTCGAATGGTGTCTGTCCCATGAATCTGGTTTCACCTAGTTGGCTTTTGACGTTTGATCTATGTATACAATAGTAAAAAAAAATATAAGCTACTAACCTCGGTTGCAGCAGAAGTGGGGCCAAAATAAACTGTTTCACCTGAAGACAGAAGACAGAGATTATCAAATAGCTCAAAAACTTCACTACTAGGCTGATGGATGGATACAACAATTGTCCTTTTGATGCCATCTCTTATTTTTAGACTTGCAATTCTGCTCATGACATAGTATGAAGCTGCGCTGTCCAGGCCACTAGTTGGTTCATCAAGAAGGAGAAGTTTGGGGCTTGTAAGAATCTCGATGCAAATGGCTAGTCTTCTCTTCTGTCCCTCACTAAGGCCTGTAGAACCCTTCCCTTTAATCCTTGTGTCAGTGGCATCTTGTAGTCCCATTTGTCTGATTGTAAAATCTGCTTTCTCTTTCTTGTCTCTGTTGGACATTGATTCTGGAAATTGGAGATGTGCTGAATAGTACACTGCTTCTCCAACTGTTAATGTTGACAATACAGCATCATCATGTGTCACATATGCCTGGTTTCACATGGTAATATAGAAAGAGATTAATGAGGTTTCATTTCCTTCTGTAACAAAAAAATAGAAGTAAGAACATTTCCTTCAAATGAATGACTGCTGGTGGCAGCTATCAAAGATGGCTATACTTTATGTTCTTTCACTTACAGATGTTCCATAAGCCAGTGCATGTTTGTGGCCATTGATTAAAATTTTCCCTGTTTGCTTTGTGCTTGAAGCTAGTCTTCCTGCAGAAATTTTCATTAGGATTAAACTAAACAGTTTGTCCACATTTATTTATTTATGTGTATCCGTCTTAATATTCAATTTTTTAGGTTCTGATCTAAACTATCTGTCCCTATGATGTTTTCTTTCTTCATAATTTTTACGAATTACTTATAGTTTTATTTGTTGAAATATTGGTCATTTAAATAAGTTAAACTATGGAGACAAATGTTCAATTTTTTTTTTTATGAAATTACACAATATTTTTTTTTTTTACCTTTACAGCACTGAGCAACCTACCAATGTTGTAATGTTTTTCAAATAATAAAGGAGTATTAGTGTAATGTGTAAGAAATATTGGTGTAATATTTTTCAAATAATTAAGAAGGTTAATGTAAGGATAAAAAAACAAAAAAAAAATAATTAATCCCACAAAATCTCAAGAAAAATAGTTAATTTACTCAAAAATAAATTATATAATAATATCGAAATTGGTTAAAACTATAAGAACAGTAATATATGAATATTTTTTAATTAAAGACACCCCCATCAACATTTATAATTTTCTTCGTATCTTTTTTTTATCATATCATATTACCTATTAGGTTTAACCTTTTTTTACTATTTATTTTTATCCCACTAAGTATCAAATCACATATAAGATATCCGACAATCATTTTTAAAACTATAAAAAGTAATTGTTTATTTTAACATGTAAAATGACTTCTGTAATTTTTGTTACATAACTGAATGACTGGGCTTAATTCTCCGCAAAACAACTAAATGATACTTATATAATTAGAAAATTGGTTCACATATTTTTTTAGTCAATCGAATTTGGGTCACTTTTATTCTGGTAAATTTAAATTTACCTTTTTTAATTTCTGAAATTCAAAAATATTTTGCTCTTTTTAATCTAGCTCTCATCATATATAAAAAAAATTTCTTAGATTAATTTTGAAATGTTTGGAATGTATAATTTTTTTAAAGGAGAATGACTAAATAGACCAGTTTTCGAAATTGGACTAAAAAAAAAAATTAATTTAAGAGATCAAAAATAAAAATGATTCAAAATTGAGGGAATAACAAAACATATTTAAGCCATTAGAAATTTGATTAGAATGTACTAAATTAATATAAAGATATTTTACATTGTCATATTGTGATGTATGATAAAATTGTGGAATTTTTAATAATTATTTTAAAATTATATTGAATTAAGATGATTTCTAATTGATTAATAGTGTAAATACTTTTAAAATTAATGTATCAAACTAAACTTTATCCAAAATTTTGGTTGTTACTTCCTTCAATACCTAAACATAAAAGTTCTTGGGAGGAATTTGACTTTTCTAAAATGAAAAAGTACACTTTAGATTATTAAATCAATAGTCGTGTATATTTATTAATTTATTGAAGTTAATTACAGTCGATGATATTTTCAGGTAAAAATGTTTTAATTTAAGCCTAATTTCACATATCATATTAGGATAAATTAGTAGCAATCCAATCTAACTCGAAGTAAAAACAAAAAAAAATTGTCCGATTTAAGCTTCCCATTTGATCTCCTGAGAGCCCATTTGACCCCTTTATATCAGCAAGTTCACACAAAGATAAATATTGTGCAGTGACTTTTTTTTTTCATACCTCTTTATTTTATTTAACTTTATGTTTTTATTCGCCCTGCTTTATATCTCTATTTTTCTTTTCCGTCTAATAAAATGTTCCATCAATACCTTATATTTTTAATTTGTTTACATCATGTAAGTAAAGCATAAACTTCAGAGAAATGTGGAAATCGATCGTTATATATCAATGAGAATAAGAAGATCCAATCTTCCAATTCCACCAAGAAAACAAGAACAAAAAAGAAAAAGAAAAATATATGCATGCATTTACCTGCTAAAGTATCAAGAAGTGTGGATTTGCCACAGCCAGAAGGACCCATTATTGCCAAGAGCTGCCCTGGCTTGGCATAACCTGTTAGACCCTTAAGAATTGGTTTCCTACCATTCCTTCCATTTGGGACAGTGACCCGCAAATCCTCCCATGTTAGGAAGATACCCTCCTCCTTTGTCTTAGTACTAATTGTGTTTCTTTCTTTGGACTTGATGATGGGTTCTTCCTCAATTGTGGCAACAAACTCTAGGTTTGACTGCATGATCATAGGACTATTATTGTGGGGTTCATAGTTAGTGGCATTAGATTGAATTGGCTGATGAATAAGGAAATTCATGATCACTATTATCAATATGGTGTTTGATTGTGTTTGTCTAACGGAGGGTAGGTGGGACGGATCTTGAGTTATCGTATAAAAACTGTTGTTACAGAAAATCAAAGCATGTTTTAAGTGCAAGAAAGTACGTGTGATACAAGGCACGCAGCTGGATATAAGTAAAATCGAATGCACAATACATATTAAATATTATATTTAATAAAATAATTTTATTTTATTTCCTCAATACTCAAACTAAGTATTTCATTTTATAATTTCATTCAATAATATATTTGTTTTTTTTAATTTCATTTTATTTATATATCCAGATCAGTGATAGATGAATTATCTATTACATTTCTGTTAATTATTAAATCAATTTTACGATAAAATTATAAGAAAAAAGTTATTATAAAAATTAATCATTTAGAAATTTAATATCTAAAATAAATATTTTTTATTATGTAGAAAAAAGATCTTAAAAATAAATTTTGAAATAAAAAATTTGAATAGGTATTACTTTTTAATATAGAGCATGCATATCATTCATTAAAAATAATTCTATTTAAGCCATTTAGGATCACTATGAACCACTAGTTTTAAGTTGAAATAATTTCACACTATTTGATTCACTCGCTCAATAGTAAAAGAAAATTCATGTATTATTATAATTCATATAAATTAATAAAAATACATAATACCTTTTTCTTGATTTTTATGTTAAAATTATGTTTTAAATAAATTATTGTGAGTTAATTTGAATTTAAATATATACTAAAAATATTTTTATTCCTCAAAGTATTTTAAAATCATTTTACATGGTTATATCATTATAAATCACTATTAATATAACTTAAAAGATAATTATTATATAAAAAAACTTATCATATATGAATTGTGATTGACATGCATAGCCTCTCTCTCTTTTTAAATTATAACCTCACTACAAAGTTAACAATTTTGTATTATTAATCTTATTGAAAGATATACATATTACACAAAAAAAATATTGTCTATAAAAAAATATTTCTTGATAATTATATTTAAAATAAACCCGCACAAAATATTCTACCTAGTTAAGTTTTAAACCCTCAATGTGCCTCAGTTTGCTATATGTAGGGATCGCACGATGCTAGAAAACATGGAATAAAGAACTGCAACGGGATTAAATATTTGATTTTTGAGAATGAGAAGAGAGCATTTGATTTGCATGGTTTAAATAAAGAGAGCGTAGTCAATGATATATTTTCAAAGGTTTGTGAACGATCGACTTTCAGTACGTAATGGCATTTCTAATGAGTTTAATTATTGCATGGTTTCTAAACAATTTTTTATTCACACACAAAAAAAAATCCAACCAATCAAACATCATTAATTGTTGATATGCCTTTTATATCATAAATTTATATCATAAAAAGTCAATAAATTTATCATATATATTTTAATTAGATAACATAATTTACAATTTACACTCTCATACATATAGCATTTTTTTTCTTCTGCATAAAGTATAAACAACTACTTCCCTATCAAAATGGAATCAAATTAATATATTGTAAGACCAAGTCAACGTGCTTATTGAATATAAGTGAACGGGATGTGAAGTAACGAAATCGCGAATAAATCTGTCCCTACATATATAACATGTAAAATCTCTAACGAAAATCAACGCGCTGCGATGATTATTTGAGAAGAAAAGGAAAGAAATTATGGCACAATATAGATCCCTCTAAAATCATATTGTATTATTGTAATGAAAAAAATATTTTTGTTTCGTATGTTAAAGTATATATACGATAACTATTAATTATTGGCGACACATTCCATAAAAAAAATGGCGACACGATCTCATTTTTAACTAATCCTTTATTCCCGGTTTCATTTTCAAAATGTAAAAAAGCAAAAGAAAGATATTTTATATCTGTAACAATCTTGATAACGAGAATCATATTTTATTTGTTTTTCATGGAAGAAGATCATATTTTATTGTTACTATTTGGTGTCACAATAACATTAAAGATATGCATTCCACACGTCTTCTTTAAAATATTAATTTTAAGAGTAAGGCTTATTTGTGTTGATATTAAAATATCTAATCATAAACTGTGTGAATATATGTTATGTTTACAAATTTTTATTATAAGTATTTAAAAGTTATATATTTATTATAATTTTTAATGATTAACAATATAAAACTTTTTATATTAATAATGTGCAAAATGAACTCATTCCGTAGACACCGTAAAAACACAATGAATGAATAAAAGAACTCATTCTTTAAATTAAACAAATGTGTATTCATTTTACAAGGTTAATATGTAAGAATTAATATGATCAATACTTGCCGGAGAGATCAAGGAATAATGAACAAGGAACTTATTGGTCATATTTTCATGATATGTTATTCCCAACACCATCAATCTCAACATACCTCATCTTTCCATCAATTATCCAACTTGGTTCAAAAACTGCATATACCTTTCCCCAATGGAAAACAAGAAAGTTTTGGCACTATTAGAATAAGAAATTGTCTTCACTGCCTTCACTAGTGACTCATCAATAGATCATTTGATAAGTATTGAAATTGCTATATTATAATTTTGATGCCATTTTTTGGTTTTCTATTTTTTCCTTCAATTTTATGGTCTTTAGATTTTACAAAATCTACAATTTTAATTTAGTTCAATTTTTAATTTTATAAATATTTTATTTTTTCATTTTGGTTTAATTGAATATTAAATCTAACATAATCATTTAAGGTTCTATCAAGAAATAGCTTAATTAATTAAAATATAAAAATTAAAAATTAATATATTCCAAAATTGACTATTGAACAAAAACTATAAATTTATTAAAATGTGACAACTAAAATCATAAAAAAAAAGGAAACCCCGAAATCACACATTAAAAATTAAAGGATGCTAAATAACTCGATATCATCCCTAGCTCTATCTCTTATAATTATTATCACCCCTAGTTCTATCTCTTAATTAAAGGATACAAATATGATAAGCCTTATGCTCGTTACTACTTAATTTCATGTCAAGACATGCTCAACCTCAGTAATATCCATGTCATGATCAACATCCAACAAATTGAGCGCAAGCTCAATATCATCTCTAGCTCTATCTCTTATAATTATTATCATTCAAGAGCTCAATATGGTTGACAATTTTACTCAAGAAAAACATTACAATAATTAAAACATTCAAGTCATTCTTTTAAGTGTGGCTTAAGTTAAGTGAAAGTTCTATTTTTACGAGTTTTGTGAGTTGATCCTAGATTGGGGGTGTCATTGGATTAAGTTAATTAAAAAAGGTTTAGTATTAATACATGCTTAAAATTAAGAGCTCAATTTCTACATTTTATTGGATTAGTTTGGCTCAAGCCGATATTGACTCGATGCAAGTCCTAAACTATAGCAAGTTGGGACAAAAAACTCATTCATTTTGAACTTCTAAAGTGATGCCAAACCTATGAAAAAACCAATTTTGTATATACATTTTGTGGACTAAGGCTTAGGCCATGATCAAATTGAACTAAATAAGGTTTAATTAGCACAGGTTTAAGCTTAAATTTCATCGGATGAGTTCAAAATTGATTAGTTGTTGTCTCGATATGCAAGTCACAAGCTGTAACAAGTTGGTAAAAAAAAGTTCTAAATTCAATTTAACCTTCTAAAGCGAGACTTGAGGTTGGTGAAAGCTTGATTAATTTGTAGGCTAAGACCATTGTGAGCCATGATTGAATTAGGATAAGTAGACTAAATTTATTTTGTGCTTACAATTTAAAGCTTAAACCCAACATTTTATTGGACAGATTTGGGGACATGCAAGTTGATCATGGACTCAATGCGGGTTATGAATGAATTTCAACCAGTACATAGTGAGTGTTAGAAAGAGTGTCTTAGAGAGTCCTCTTATTTACATTGAACCCCCGACAGAAGGTTTCAACTTCTCCTTGCTCTTGGCAATGAGCAAGAAAATAACTCGATACAAAACTATCATTCTAAACATGATAGCAGGATCAACCCACTTAGAGTGACCCATTTGCACGTGCCATGTTTCGGCCAGTATTTCTGTACCACTAACGGTTTTGGCACCACCATCTTGATCCAAAGTTAGTGATAGGCCATCAAATTCATTCTTGAATGATCCTTGGAAAGCATAGGTGAGGAAGGAAACATAATATAAAGGGTATTTCCATAATGGTTTGGGGAGATCGCTTGACGGTCGATAGAATCCACCTGTCAAAATCATGAGTCCTTCAATTCCACTAGCAATGATCACGCCAGCCACAAAATTAGGGAAGATAATCCCCAAAAGTAGCATAAGGCTCTCAACCCACATCACTAGGGCAAATATGACAGAAGCAAAGTACAGAAAGTGTTCTGGTCCTTTGTGTAGCCCAGAAAGGTAATAAACTATTGCTCCAGGAATTAGAGACATCATTACAATGTATGGAATAGGAGAGAATATGTTGCTCATGAGGAAAGCCAAAATTCCGTAATGTCCATTCAATCTCTCTCGTTCAAATACCTAACATAGTTAAAGGAAAGAATTTCAATTAGAAAGAAGAAAATTAATTATTACTTATTTGATTGACCATAGCCTTCCCAATGCAGCTAATGGAGGCAATTTCTGGAGTACAATACAGTAAAATGAAACTTTAATTTATTAAAAACGGAAAGTTACCTTCATTTCCTCAACCAATGGAGAAAATCCTCCAATAAATGTCCCGAAAATCAGAATAGAATAAAAGAAACAAAGCAGCGATCCTCGATCCTGATCCATGATGTATGAGGATGTTGTATTATATTACTGTTCAACTTTGTGCAATTATTTGTGCATCATAAACATTAAAGCAAATTAAACATTCTTTATTCAAATAAATGACAATAGTTTTGTTCTTGACACCGAATTCTAATTAAGGATAATAAGAAAAAACAAAACATGTTTTATCATAGGCTCAAATTAATTTATACACAAATTAATTTGTAAAAATTTTCTTATTTTTTTTAAAATTATATGAGAGAATTTATATAAATTATTTTTAAATTATAAAAATAATTATTTTCTTTTTTCTTTTTTTATAAGTTCTTCTAAATTAACTTACTTAAACATGCATATTGTTAAAGTGCTTCTAAAATTAGGTTTGAAGTCAATGGTGGATTCACATTAAAGAGCTTGGAGCAGTGGCCCCCACTAAAATTTTAACATTTGTAAATTGAATCTGTGCATAATTATAAATTATTTATATAATTATAAATATAGTGATTTTTTTGTAATAAAAGTATTATCGTATATTTATGAATTTAATTGTCATATATTGATAATATTATCATTTAGTTACAAAATATTGTCGATATAATTTTTAAAGTAGTTATCATAAAACTCAACAAACTTATTATATATAGTAGGTTGTGATTGGATGATGATATAAAATTATTTTATATTGTTAATGCATAACATATTTTATCTATCATTCACAAAAAAAAAAAAAAAAACTATTTTCTCTATATTTGTTTCTAGTTTTATTATTTTGACTATCTCAATTAGGTATTTTTTTTTAATATTTTCCTCTTCCTTTTTAATGTGCATTTTGCACACTATTGCAACTAACCAAAAATTTAATCTCTTAATAATTTGAAATTATATTTGTTTTGTTTTTATTTGTATACTTAATTTTCTTAACTTTCTAACCCTTTCATTCTATTCTTAATTATTTCTTTTTAATATATATATATATATATATATATGTGTGTGTGTGTGTGTGTGTGAGAGAGAGAGAGAGAGTATTACTCCCATGCATAACTTAAAATTTATAGATTTGTAAGTTCATGAAGTTAATTAAAGTTTAACATTTCCATGACGAATTTCATGGAAAATTGTGAGTTATGAGATTTTGTCTTACTAAACTTTTGAATTTAAAATAAGTTTTAGGTAGAATTTTTGTTCAACTTAAAAAAATATGAAGTTTTTGTTATTATTTAATTTGTTCATATTTTAATTCTGTGACCACTATGAGACCGACTGTTCTTTATTTTAATTCAGCCACCAGTTGGAGAGCCACACAATCGATCGCTATATTGGTTACCAAACATAAAAGACCAATATAATTCGGCACCAAAGGTCTCATTGTAATTAGCGACGAAGAATAAATAGGTCTCCAACATGACGATGCAAAATCAGTTGCAGATGGCGTAATGACTAGTTACCAAAATTGTCAGTCACTGATGGGATTAGCTACTGATTTAGCTTATTTAGAGACCGAAATTGTTGGTTTATGGCATAATCGACTTTTTCTTGTAATATTTTATTTTTTGTGTTTTGTTTAGTTAACGTAATTTTAAATAAATTTAATGGAAGATTATATTTTTAGGAATTCCAAATTGGTTGTAAGGTTATAAATAAAATTTTTCACTTATAAATTTTAGTGACAATAGAAGGGGAAGGGGAGAGGAGATTTTCACATGCATAAATAGTTATATATCAGTAGTTAATGTAGACGCATGCTAAAATTATTTTCAGAAAATGAAATAATTTGTCTCACTTTAGCTTTATAGAAAATTGTTGTCCATATACAGTGTTTTTCATATTTTACTTGAGGAGGTTGGTTAAGAGCACACTCTTTAATTCCTTTTAACATACACTATCACAAAATTTATTGAAAAATATAAAATCAAGAAAACAATATTAAATAAGAGGTGAAATTCATCACTAAAATGTATAACAAAATACATGTTTATAAGAGTGCATGTGTGCTAAAAGATGTAATGCTAGAATTTTTTTGTAACCTGAGTGTTTCCGTTACTTGAGCCGATTTGATGGAAGATAGTGCCCACGCTCATAGCTATTGCAATAAAGATCATAAGACGTAACCAGTAGTTGCTCATGTCACGATAGATTTGCAGGGAAGATCTTTTAATAAGAACGAGGCACTGAGTGATGAATGCAGCGTGAATCTTCATCTTCCCTCCTGCACCGGAATCCTAAACACATGCCCGCAAAGTTAAATTGAGATTTCTCGTAAATTGTACATCATATATAGGTCATTGTGTATAAGTTTGGAAAGTTGTTCTTTGTGATTAATATTGGTCTATATTATTGCAATGTGAAACCTACGCTTTCACTTATTTTTCCGATTTCATTGTGAACGTGATTTCTAATTTTGGACGATTTATAACAACTGACAAGGATATCAGTTGCTTCTTCAGTAATAATTCCTCCGTCAGCATCCTGAAAATAAACAAATCAATCAAGTTTCAAATTTTCAATTTATTATCTACAAGATGCAATAAGTATGACACCATATAAGTGCCCAAAAAGCTTCCAAATAAACACTAGGGAGACAGACCACAGTTTGCACATATGTATACCTGATTGAAATCTTTGTTTATGATCCTTAAGTAGTGATCGGAAGGATTATAGAGAGGTGGGCAAGGAAAACCATTTGAAGCAAAAAACTGCACTGAATGAAAAACTTCACTATATATGTATTAATCAACAATATTATTTAATTTTCTCTTTTATAATTATTTGTTCCTAACCTGATTTGCATCAGAGGCAGGTCCAAAATATACTGTCTCTCCTGAAGAGAGAAGACAAAGATCATGGAAAAGTTGGAAAACTTCACTGCTAGGCTGATGGATGGATGCAACAACAGTCCTTTGAATTCCATCCCTTTGAATTAGATTTGCAATTCCACTCATAACATAATAGGAAGTTGCACTATCAAGGCCACTAGTTGGTTCATCAAGAAAGAGCAGTTTTGGGTGTGTTAGAATCTCAATACAAATGCTAAGTCTCCTCCTTGGTCCCCCACTGAGGCCTTTACAATGCCACCCTCCAACCCTTGTGTTGATGGCATCTTGCAGACCCATTTCTCTCAGTGTCATATCTGCTCTTTCCTTCTTCTTTTCTACAGACATGGTGTTTGGAAATTGGAGCATAGCTGAGTAGTATAAAGTTTCCCCAGCGGTTAAACATGACAGCATAACATCATCTTGTGTTACATAGCCCTACAGATTTCACATGATGTAGGAGTGCTGTTAATAAATATTCTTTAGTCTACTAAAAAAGATATGCTAGTTCTTTTTAGGACTTTTATTAATTATAAGCTTTTGAGAATGTTCTCGATCTTACTGATGTTCCATATGCCAGTTCTTGTTTGTGGCCATTGATTAGAATCCTCCCCGTTTGCTTTATGTTTGATCTCAATCTTCCTGCAACATTGTTTGAATTAATCATATATAATAATTATCATAACAATAACATGCTTGTCATGCTTCAGCTTCATTGAACAGTTAATTAGTGGTTTTATAGTACGTGAAGGATATATATGACTCGGAATAATAATAGTACTAATTAAGCTAGTTAATTTGTCACCTGCTAAAGCATCAAGAAGTGTGGACTTGCCACAGCCTGAAGGACCTATTATTGCTAAGAGCTTCCCTGGCTTGGCATAACCCGTGAGACCCATAAGAATTGGTTTCCTTCCATTCCTTCCATTTGGAACAGTGATATGTGCCTAGCATATAAGGTTTTCCTAAGCTTTTTAGAGTAAGAATTGAACATTAACCGTGGATAATTGCCTTTTTGTGTTGTGATTTGAGCTAATGTGGTAAATTGCCAGGAAAACAATCTCAAGTGCCAAGACTAAGCAAAAATCAGAAGAAAAGAGCCAAGTCTGAGGAAAGCTGTGGCGCCATCAGTGCCAGGTGTGGCGCTACCAGCGCCATCTGTTCTGGAATCTGGTGCCAAGAGCGCCATTTTGGGCGCCTTGGGCGCCACACTTTCTGGAAGTCCGTGCCGGAGGCGCCATACTCCCTGGATCTTGGCGCCTGGAGCGCCAATCTCGCGCCAAAGGTGCCACATTCTCTGTCAGCCAACGCCAAGAGCGCCATGTTCACGCCTGGAGCGCCGTCCATTTTGTAAGTTGGCGCCAAGGGCGCCACAGGTCGACAGAAGCAGCATTTTAAAGGCAAAACAGAGACTTCACAAGCTACCATATAAATACCTGGACCTCAGCATTCAAGGCACGAACTCTTGGAGGGAAACAACACAAAATAGGGTTTTAGAAGGCTTGGGTGCCTTAGCTAGGGTTTAGGGAGTTGAAGGTCAAGTGGGGTTGCTTCTCCATCTTCTTCTCCTTGCATCTCAGCTTGGTATGCCATTTCATTTTGTAACACAGCCACCCATTATGAGGTTTGGCTAGTTCTTTATTGTAGTTAGGGCTAAGCACTGAATGTAACCTCTTTTGGGATTGTATTGAATGCTATCTTTCATTAATATGAAGTTATTTCACTTTATTCTGTTGAATGCATGTCTCTATCTCTCTGGAACTGATCACTCTAGTTAGGTATTAAGAGCTGGGGTTTACAATAGGAATATTGGAACTTTATGCTTGGATTTGGGTAAAGTGACAAGCTTTATATTAACTAGGGATACGAGTGTATGCTTGCAACCATTTAATGCATCATTTAATGCTTGACCTAACCAATATCACTGAGGGACTAGGGTATTAAAGTAAGTCAAAGGGTTAAGAACACTACGGAAGTAGGACTTGGCTATCATTGTATGAAGATGCATGATGAATAACTTGGTTTGATGAAAGTAGTAGACAATACATGTACAAGGGTAGAGAGCATTTAGTGTGGATGCCCTAGCTACTTAATCACATATATCATCACAATCCTCCATAGTTGTCTATACATTCATGTTTATATTTAGGTTTTAAATTAGTTTATTTCTACACACACACAACAACAACTTTATTCACATTCTTTATCATCCAACTTATTGATTCAAATTATAATTTAATTGGTCAAACAATCCTCGTGGGAACGATACACTTTACTTTATCACTTTATTACTTGTACGACCGGTATACTTGCCGAGTTCGCAACAAACAGTGACCCTCAAATCCTGCCATGTTAGGAAGATACCCTCCTCCTTTGTCTTAGTACTGATTTTGCTTCTTTCTTTGGACCTGATGATGGCTTCTTCCTCAATTGTGGTAACAAACTCCAGGTTGGGCTGCATGATCATAGGACTATTATTGGGGGATTCATAGTAAGTGGCATTACATTGAATTGGAGGATGAAGAAGGGAATTCATGATCACAATCAATATGCTGTGTATATCAAACAGGTAGGGTGGTGGATGGAGGATTGGAGGGGTTTTGCCTCCTTGAATTATTGTATAAATTAAAACTATTTGTGTTATAGATAATCAAAACATGAATGCTTTAAGTGCAAGAACGTGTGACACAACACATTAAAACTTAATATTGCATCTATTTTAAACCCTATAATATTAAACTCGTGAATCGTGATTCAGCTTGCTTGAAGTACGAATCACGATGGAAAAAAGAAGTGTAATGGGATCAAACATTTGAGATTTGATAGTGAGGTGGGAAGGGAGCATTTTAATTTGATGGCTTTATTATAAGTAAAGAGAGAATTGTCAATGATATTGTTTTTTTTATAACTTTTTTTTAACAATTAGATATTACTTTTTAATATAGACCATGCGTATGATTCATTAAAAATAATTCTATTTAAGCCATTTAGGATCATTATGAGCCACTAGTTTAGTTGAAATAATTTCACACTATTTTATTCACTCGCTCAATAGTAAAAGAATATTCATGTATTATTATAATTCATATAAATTAATAAAAATAAATTTTAATTTTTTCTTAAGTTTTATGTTAAAATTATGTTTTAAATAAATTATTGTGACTTAATTTGAATTTAAACATATACTAAAAATATTTTTATTCCTCAAAGTATTTTTAAAATAATTTTACATGGTTATATCCTCAAATCATTAATAATATGACTTAAGATAATTATTATAAAAAATATTACCATATATGAATTGTGATTGTCAATGCATAGCCTATCTCTCTCTCTCTTTCTCTCTCTCTCTTTAAATTATACCTCTACAAAGTTAACAATTTTGTATTATTAATCTTATTGAACGATATACATATTACACAAAAAAATATTGTCTATAAAAAATATTTCGTGATACTTATATTTAAAATAAAACCGCACAAAATATTATAGCTAGTTAAGTTTTAAACCCTCAATGTGGTTCAGCTTGCTTGATGTAGGGATCGCACGATGCTAGAAAACATGGAATAAAGAACTGCAACGGGATTAAATATTTGATTTTTGAGAATGAGAAGAGAGCATTTGATTTGCATGGTTTAAATAAAGAGAGTATAGTCAATGATATTTTTTTCAAAGGTTTGTGAACGATCGACTTTCAGTACGTAATGGCATTTCTAATGAGCTTAATTATTTGCATGGTTTGTAAACAATTTTTTTATTTTCACTAAAAAAAAATCCAACCAATCAAACATCATTAATTGCTAGTATGCCTTTTATATCATAAAAAATTAATAAACTTATCATACATATTTTAATATTTTAATTGAATAACAGTGTAATCTACAATTTATACTCTCATACCTATAGCATATATTTTTTTTTCTGCAGAAACTATAAACAACTACTTCTCTATCAAAATGGAATCAAATATATTGTAAGACCAAGTCAACGTGCTTATTGAATATAAGTGAACGGGATGTGAAGTAACGAAATCGCGAATAAATCTGTCCCTATGTATATAACATGTAAAATCTCTAACGAAAATCAACGCGCTGCGATGATTATTTAAGAAGAAAAGGAAAGAAATTATGGCACAATATAGATCCCTCTAAAATCATATTGTATTATTGTAATGAAAAAAATATTTTTGTTTCGTATGTTAAAGTATATATACGATAACTATTAATTATTGGCGACACATTCCATAAAAAAAATGGCGACACGATCTCATTTTTAACTAATCCTTTATTCCCGGTTTCATTTTCAAAATGAAAAAAAGGAAAAGAAAGATATTTTATATCTGTAACAATCTTGATAACGAGAATCATATTTTATTTGTTTTTCATGGAAGAAGATCATATTTTATTGTTACTATTTGGTGTCACAATAACATTAAAGATATGCATTCCACACGTCTTCTTTAAAATATTAATTCTAAGAGTAAGTCTTATATGTGTTGACTGCAAAATTTAGTGGTTTGGAGGGAATTGAAAAAGCCAAGATCCACTGCTTGGTTTAACTAACTAGTACATTGCTCTAACTCAAAAGTTTACCATATACAATCACTTAGACTTCTGAATTGAAAATTCAATCCATCAAATCTACCACTATCCACATCTAAATTGAAATTTAAAAAAACACAAACAAAGCATGCATCATAAACCTATTTCTTATCACAATCTTTTAAAAATGTTAATATAAAAAAGGAACAAAAGAAGTAAAATTGAGGGATTTTCTATACAAGGAAATAATTTTCCTGTGCGGTATCCTAGAAGCATGCATCATTATTTGACAATTTGTTTTTACGAAATAATAGACACTAAACAATGTGCTGTTGTGTACACTGAATATCACATGTTTTCAGGTTGACAGTTGTTTACTATTAATACGTTGAGTTAATTTGAAATTTTATGCTTCAACACAAAATGTGAGGCCTAAAACCAAAAGCAGAAGTGCACGCGATCACTGAAGAGATGAAAGTTCCAACGTTAGACACAATCTTTTGGAAAAAAGATATCAATTTTTCCTTCCAGGACCTATTATGAATAGTCTTGCACAAATAAAATACTTTATGCACAAATAATAATTATGCAAGCAACACAATATAATTTTTATAATTTTTAACGTGAAAAACCTTCTCAATGTAAGAAATAAAAATCATGGGACCGATCTCAGAGTCCACCCAAATTCTTCACTATCAATAAAGTGAGATTACATAAGGGTTTCACAACCATGGGTTTCACAACCATTACAATCAACATACAACTTCAACAAAAGTTGTACCAAACTATCACAAGAGGCAAACATACAAAATAGATTTTTGTACGAAATTAATTTCTACCACCAGAAACAACAACTAACAAACCGAAACGGTCAAATTGACGTATTGCAATAGAGGAACACACTGACCAAATTTGAGGACAATCCAATGGTTAATCAAAGAAATAACTGTTTCTCAATATCACTGTCCGAAACAAGATAGAATAGAGCAGAAATTCTGATAACCTCTATTTGCAGTTGAAACAATCTCTCTTTAAAACACTTCAATGAATGATCCGAACGGTCAGAATCTGGTAACCGATTTTATTAACCGTTTCTCAAAGTTTGAACGCGATCCAACGGTTAATATAAGAGAAATTTCTCTCTCAATAAAACTGCATGCTTTGATTCTACCAGCCTCTATTCGAGAAACCAACCGTTAGATGTTAATATTGATGAGTCACGAACTTTCTGTAAAGGTTTCACCAAGATCTAACGGTTAAACAAGGAGATCGAGAAGATTGAAGGATGACAGTTTATGCCTTCTCAACATTCGAATTTTGAATGTTCTCTTTCTTCTCTCCTTTTTCTCTCTATTGTGATTTCAAATTAACCGCCAACTTCTTAAAAGAAGTAACTGCTGACCCATTAAAATAAAGAATCCTAATCTTTCCTTATTGGGCTGGACTTGGCTTGAGATTCAAGCCCAACAAATCTCCCCCTCCAGTCCAATGAGGGAGGTTCCAAACATCAATCATTAAGTGAAATTCATACCGGCAACAATTAACTTGTTGGAAATTGAGAGGGGTAAATATCCTAGAGATTTTACACCAATAGATCATGAGTAACCATATAAGTCAACTAGACACCACTCCTTAATTATGGTGCTAACCTTTTCTATTTCTATCCAATGTGGGACTTTAACTCACACTTGTACTCCAACACAATCAACAATTTCATATATTATTTATTGGATATGTATTATTTAGGGTCAGTGAACACATAATGGTTGTGCTTGATATTTGAAATTAACCATTTATTCACCAAGGCCAGAATCAAACAATGAAATAACCCTCTAAGTGCATGAAATCATATCCAAAAAAAGAGGAATGAATAGGTGTAGCAGACCATAGTGGCTTATTGGTTACTATTCCACTAGCCTAGCCTCTTCTAGCATACATAGGAGGAAACATGTAAATTATGAGCACTTAAAACCTATTTAGACATTATTTTAACCAAAGAATGTAAATACATCAATAAGGAATTTAGATAACACGTGTTTCATTTTGTTTGTTTTTATTGAAATCGGATGGAACCATTCAAGGAATGGTAACTGTCAATGAATTCACTATTTACACTATTTTCTTTGGGATTTCATTTTCAATTCCAAAAGGTAAGCTATTGTCTATATCACTTTAAAGATTATTCGTTCTTCATTTTTCCAAACATATATAATAATTAAAAGCAATCCCAGTTTAATAAGTCTACTTAACATTCCATTAACCAACTAAATTACCTACAGACTATTATCATTTTTTTTATCTTAAATGTGCTCCACTAGATTAGACTAGACAGACACCTTTATCACCTTAGCATAATTTTTTACCTAAGAGAATGGGAAGATAGGTTCTGAATGTGTTGGATTTATTTTCATTTTTTTTATCAAAAGTAATTAATAACATGAAATTGAATTATTTATAGTTAATTAAAATGTGTTCTAATTACAAGTAAAAGAAAAAGGAGAAATAACACATGAGTGTTTTTTCAATGGAGAAAGAAAAAAAAAACATATTGGGGATGTTGTAAGAGGACATTGTTGGGCCTTATCGTAAGGTGCTTTTTTTCCTAGTTGCCTCATTTGTTTCTATCATCTTTGTATTTTCATGACTACTAACTAATTTTAAACTTCATACCAGAAAATGCAACCCAGGACATGAGTAAGGATGAGAAATAACAAAAATGCTTACTATACGATGCTAATATAAAATCAACCAAACTATATCTATAATACACAAAGGGTTCAAAAGGCATGAGACAAAAATTAGTCCTGGGACTAACATAAGATAAGCATATTCTTACTTGCAATATGGTGCCAGATGCGGGAGGCAGAGCTTCAGCGGCCACTGACTTAGTTACCTCATAGCACGACGTCATTGAACGACAACCTCTAAGTTAGGGATTCACCTCTGAATGCACGATGGAGACTGTGGGTGAGGGAGTCAGGGAGACAGCGCAAAATGGAGACATCGTGACAGAGAAGACGATGGACCATGACGGAGAATGCGATTTCAGATGGAGGGAGGCTACTAGGGCACGTACGAGGGTCACTCAAAATGGAAGGTCGCGTCATCACGTGGTGAGATACTTGTATACAACACGTAACAGTGTCATTTTCATTAATCAAACCAACATTTCAAAGACGGTCTTGACGAAATCGTCTTTGATTACATCAAAACAACGACGAATGTCTTCAAAACCGTCGTCGTTTTGAAGTATCAAAGACGATTTCTCCAAGACCATCTTTGAAATGTTGGTTTTATTTCGAAATTGCCACCGCGCTCGAAATAACGACAATCATTGGACAACCGACTTCGTACGCGCTTTGTAAAAGACACTTCTTGTAGTAGTGTGATATTAAAATATCTAATCATAAACTGTGTGAATATATGTTATGTTTACTAATGTTTATGATAAGTATTTAAAAGTTATATATTTATTATAGTTATTATTGATTAACAATATAAACAATTTTATATTGATAATATATAAAATGAACTCATTTTGTAGACACCGTAAAAACACTATGAATGAATAAAAACAGCTCATTCTTTAAAACAAATTTGTATTCATTTTACAAGGTTAATATGTAAGAATTTATATGATCAATACTTGCCAGAGATCAAGGAACTTATTGGTCATATTTTCATGATATGTTATGCCCAACACCATCAATCTCAACATACCTCATCTTTCCATCAATTATCCAACTTTGGTTCAAAACTGCATATACCTTTCCCCAATGGAAAGCAAGAAAGTTTTGGCACTATTAGAATAAGAAATTGTCTTCACTGCCTTCACTAGTGACTCATCAATAGATCATTTGATAAGTATTGAAATGGCTATATTATAATTTTGGTGCATTTTTTGGTTTTCTATTTTCTTCTTCTTCAATTTTATAGTCTTTAGATTTTAAAAAATTTACAATTTTAGTTTAATTTTTAATTTTACATATATTTTATATTCTTTATTTTGGTTTAATTGAATATTAAACCTAACATATTCATTTAAGGTTCTATCAAGAAATAACTTAATTAATTAAAATATAAAGTAAAATAAATAAATATATACCAAAAATGACTATTAAACAAAAATTATACATTTTCCAAAATGTGAGGACTAAAATCATAAAAAAGAAACCAAAATCATACATTAAAAATTAAAGAATGACTAAAATTACAAATATGATAAGCCTTATGCTCGTTACTACTTAATTTCATGTCAAGACATACTCAACCTAGTAATATCCATGTCATGATTAACATCCTACAAATTGAGCGCAAACTCAATATCATCCCTACCTCCATCTCTTATAATTATTATCATTCAAGAGCTCAATATGATTGACAATTTTACTCCAGAAAAATGTTACAATAATTAAAATATTCAATTCAGTCTTCTAAATGTGGCTTAAGTTAAGTGAAAGCTCTATTTTTACGAGTTTTATGAGTTGATCCTAGATTGGGGTGTCATTGGATTGAGTTAATTAAAAAAGGTTCAGTATTGATACATGCTTAAAATTTAAAGCTCAATTCCTACATTTTGTTGGATTAGTTTGGGCTAAACCAATCATGGACTCGAAGTGGGTCTCAAACTATAGCAAGTTGAGCCAAAAAAAATCATTTTGAGCTTCTAAAGTGATGCCAAACCTATGAAAAACCCAATTTTGTATATACTTTTTGTGGACTATGGCTTAGGCCATGATCAAATTGAACTAAATAAGCAAGATTTAATTAGCACATGTTTAAGCTTACATTTCATCGGATGAGTTCAAAATTGATTAGTTGAAGTTTCGATATATGCAAGTCACAAGCTGTAACAAGTTGGGGAAAAAAAGTTATAAATTCAATTTGACATTCTAAAACGAGACTTAAATTTGGTGAAAGCTTGATTAATTTGTAGGCTAAGATCATTGTGAGCCATGATTGAATTAGGATAAGTAGACTAAATTTATTTTGTGCTTACAATTTAAAGCTTAAACCCAACGTTTTATTGGACAGATTTGGGGACATGCAAGTTGATCATGGACTCAATGCGAGTTATGAATGAATTTCAACCAGTACATAGTGAGTGTTAGAAAGAGTGTCTTACAGAGTCCTCTTATTTACATTGAACCCTCGAGAGAAGGTTTCAACTTCTCCTTGCTCTTTGCAATGTCCAAGAAAATAACTCGATACAAAACTATCATTCCAAACATGATAGCAAGATCAACCCACTTAGAGTGACCCATTTGCATGTGCCATGTCTCGGCCAGTATTTCTGTACCACTAACGGTTTTGGCACCACCATCTTGATCCAAAGTAAATGACAAGCCTTCAAGTTCATTCTTGAGTGACCCTTGCAAAGCATAGTTGAGGAAGGAAACATAATAGAAAGGGTATTTCCAAAATGGTTTGGGCAGATCGTTTGGTCGTTTATAGAATCCACTAGTCAAAATCATGACTCCTTCAATTCCACTAGCAATGATCACGCCCACCATAAATTTTTGGAACATACTCCCCAAAACCAACATAAGGCTCTCAACCCAAATCAAGAGGGCAAATATGACAGAAGCAAAGAGCAGAAAGTGTTCTGGTCCTTTGCGTAGCCCAGAAAGGTAATAAGCTATTGCTCCAGGAATTAGAGATATCATTACAATGTATGGAATAGGAGAGAATATACTGCTCATGAGGAAAGCCAAAATTCCGTAATGTCCATTCAATCTCTCTCGTTCAAATACCTAACATAGTTAAAGGAAAGAATTTAAGTTAGAAAGAGGCCAGGGAAATTAATTATTACTTATTTGATTGACCATAGCCTTCCCAATGCAGCTAATGGAGGCAATTTCTGGAGTACAATGCAGTAAAATGAAACTTTAATTTATTAAAAACAGGAAGTTACCTTCATTTCCTCGATTAATGGAGAGAATCCTCCAATAAGTGCCCCGAAAGCCAGAACTGAAATAAAAAAAGAAAGCAGCGATCCTCGGTCCTGATCCATGTATGAGGATGTTGTACTATATTACTGTTCAACTTTGTGCAATTATGTGTGCATCATAAACATTGAAGCAAATTAAACATTCTTTATTCAGATAAATAACAATAGTTTTATTCTTGATACACCGAATTCCAATTAAGGATAATAAGAAAAAAATAAAATGTGTTTTATCATAAGTTTAAATTAATTTATGCACAAGTTAATTAATTTGTAAAAAATTTCTTATTTTTAGAAAAATTAAATGTGAGAGTTTATACAAATTATTTTTAACTTAAAAAAATTATTTCATTTTTTCTTCTTCTAGATAAACTTAATTAAACATGCTGATTGTTAAAGTTCTTCTAAAATTAGGTTTGAAGTTAACGGTGGATCCACATTAAGCAGCTTGGGGGTAGTAGTCCCCACTAAAATTTTAACATTTGTAAATTTACAGTGCGCATAATTATAAATTATCTATATAATTAAAAATATAGTGATTTTTTTTGTAATAAAAGTATTGACCTCATATATTTATGAGTCTAATTTTCATATACACTCATAGTATAAAATAATTTTATATTATCATCTAATAACAAAACATAATAGATTATGATTGGATAACGATATAAAATTATTTTACACTTTCAATGCATAACATATTTTCTCTATTATTCACCAAAAAAAAACTATTTTCTCTATATTTATTTCTAGTTTTATTATTTTGACTCTCTCAATTAGGTATTTTTTTAAATATTTTCCTTTTCCTTTTTAATGTGCATTTTACACACTATTGCAACTAACCAAAAATTTAATCTCTTAATAATTTGAAATTATATTTCTTTTATCTGTATACTTCAATTTTTTAACTCTCTAACCCTTTCAATCTATTCTCAATTATTTTTTTTTAACATTACTCCCATGCATAACTTGAAATTTCTAAATTTGTAAGTTCATGAAATTAAAGTTTAACATTTCCATGACGAATTTCATGGAAAATTCTGAGTTATGAGGTTTTGTCTTTTTAAAATTTTGAATTTAAAATAAGTTTTAGGTAGAGTTTTTGTTCAATTAAAAAAATGAAGTTTTTTGTTATTATTATATTTGTTCATATTTTAATTCTTTGACCAATCTGAGATCATCTGTTATTTATTTTAATTCAGCCATCAGTTGGAGGCCACATAATTGGTCGCTATATTGATTACCAAACATAAACAACCAATTCGGAAGCAACGGGATCATTGTAATTAGCCACCAAGAATAAAATAAGTCTCCAACACAGTTACCCATGTAAAATCGGTTGCAGATGGCGTAATGACTAGTTACCAAAATTTGTCAGTCACTGATACTATTAGCGACTGATTTGGTTTATTCAGAGACCAAAATTGTCGGTCGCTCACTAAATCGACTTTTTCTTGTAATATTTTATCTTTTCTGTTTTGTTTAGTTAATGTAATTTAAAATAAATTTAATGGAAGATTATATTTTTAGGAATTTAAAATTGGTTGTAAGCTTATATATAACAAAATTTCACTTATAAATTTTAGTGGCAATTTTTTCTTTAATTTTAATCTCCTTATTTCTTTCCAAGTTCCTATTTTTTATTTTTATATATTACAAAAGGTTTCCAACAGATCAACGATAAATAAGAGAGCACAATAGAAGGGGATGGGGAGATGAGATTTTCACATTCAGAAATAGTTATGAATAAGTTTAATGTAGATGCATGTTAAAATTATTTTCAGAATTAAAGAAAATGAGATAATTGTCTCACTTTAATTCCTTTTAACATACACTATCACAAAATTTATTAAAAATTATAAAATCAAGAAAATAATATTAAATAAGAGGTGAAATTCATCACTAAAATGTATAACAAAATACATGTTTAAAAGAGTGTATGCTAGAATTTTTTGTTACCTGAATGTTCCCGTTACTTGAGCCGATTTGATAGAAGATAGTGCCAATGCTCATAGCTATTGCAATAAAAATCATAAGACGTAACCAGTAGTTGCTTATGTCACGATAGATTTGTAGGGAAGATCTTTTAATAAGAACGAGGCACTGAATGATGAATGCAGCGTGAATCTTCATCTTCCCTCCTGCACCGGAATCCTAAACACATGCCCGCAAAGTAAAATTGAGATTCACTTAAATTGTACATCATATATAGGTCATTATGTAAGTTTGGAAAGTTGTTCTTCGTTATTAATATTAGTTTATGATATTGCAATGTGAAACCTACGCTTTCACTTATTTTTGCGATTTCATTGTGAACGTGATTTCTAATTTCAGACGATTTATAACAACTGATAAGGATATCAGTTGCTTCTTCAGTAGTAATTCCTTCGTCAGCATCCTGAAAATTAATCAAACAAGTTTCAAATTTTCAATTTATTATCTCCAAAATGTAGTAAGTATAACACCATATAAGTGCCCAAAAAGCTTCCAAATAAACACTAGGGAACAGACCAAAGTTTGCACATATATATACCTGATTGAAATCTTTGTTTATGATCCCTAAGTAGTGATCGGAAGGATTATAGAGAGGTGGGCAAGGAAAACCATTTGAAGCAAAAAACTGAACCAAATGAAAAGCATCACTATATATATAAATGTGTTCAAACAATATGTTTTTTTTTTTTTATAATTACTTGTTCCTAACCTGATTTGCATCAGAGGCAAGGCAGGTCCAAAATATACTGTCTCTCCTGAAGAGAGAAGACAAAGATCATGGAAAAGTTGGAAAACTTCACTGCTAGGTAGGCATGGCAACTTCATCCGCATTCGTGGGCATCCGTCCGAACCCGCCCCGATGTCAACGGGGAAAAACCGAGTTGACCGGTTTCGGGTTCGAGTTCGGTTTTTCCCCGCCTGTTGAATTCGGGGGCGGGGGCGGTTTTGGTAATGCTGATAACCGCCCCGCCCCCGCCCCCGCCCCCGCCCCCGCCCCCGCCCCGCCATGCTATATTTAATTATTTACAAAAATATCTTTATATATGTGGAATACCATGAGATAAAAGCTTAATATTATTCAAGAATTAGGAGTATAACTAATTTTATTTTCCAGCAATAAACACCTAATGTTGAAATTTTATTGTAATTACATACATTTGAGACTTAGCGCAATCAAATTTTATGTTATGGTTGTTGTTTAAAATTAATTTTTTAATAACAATTTTTTAATGTTCGGGGGCGGGGTGGGGCGGGGCGGGGCGGGGAAAACCGACCCCCGTCGGAGGCGGGGACGGGGGCAACTTTTTTAGCCCCACCAGTTTTCGGGGACGGGGGCGGGGGCGGGGGTGGTATAAGTAAAAACCGCCCCTGACCCGCCCCGTTGCCATGCCTACTGCTAGGCTGATGGATGGACGCAACAACAGTCCTTTGAATTGCATCCCTTTGAATTAGATTTGCAATTCCACTCATAACATAATAGGAAGCTGCACTATCAAGGCCACTAGTTGGTTCATCAAGAAAGAGGAGTTTTGGGTGTGTTAGAATCTCAATGCAAATGCTAAGTCTCCTCCTTTGTCCCCCACTTAGGCCTTTACAACTCCACCCTCCAACTCTAGTGTTGATGGCATCTTGCAGACCCATTTCTCTCAGTGTCATGTCTGCTCTTTCCTTCTTCTCTTCTACAGACATGGTGTTTGGAAATTGGAGCATAGCTGAGTAGTATAAAGTTTCCCCAGCGGTTAAACATGACAGCATAGCATCATCTTGTGTTACATAGCCCTACAGATTTCACATGATGTAGGAGAGCTGTTAATAAATATTCTTTAGTCTACTAATAAAGATATGCTAGTTCTTTTCAGGACTTTAATTAATTATAAGCTTTTGAGAATGTTCTCGATCTTACTGATGTTCCATATGCCAGTTCTTGTTTGTGGCCATTGATTAGAATCTTCCCCGTTTGCTTTATGTTTGATCTCAATCTTCCTGCAACATTGTTTGAATTAATCATATATAATAATTATTATATAACAATAACGTGTTTGTCATGCTTCAGCTTCATTGAACAGTTAATTAGTGGTTTTATAGTATGTGAAGGATATATATGACTCGGAATAATAATAGTACTAATTAAGCTAGTTAATTGGTCACCTGCTAAATCATCAAGAAGTGTGGACTTGCCACAGCCTGAAGGACCCATTATTGCTAAGAGCTTCCCTGGCTTGGCATAACCCGTGAGACCCCATAAGAATTGGTTTCCTTCCATTCCTTCCATTTGGAACAGTGACCCTCAGATCCTGCCATGTTAGGAAGATACCCTCCTCCTTTGTCTTAGTACTGATTGTGCTTCTTTCTTTGGACCTGATGATGGCTTCTTCCTCAATTGTGGTAACAAACTCCAGGTTGGGCTGCATGATCATAGGACTACTATTGGGGGATTCATAGTAAGTGGCATTACATTGAATTGGCGGATGAAGAAGGGAATTCATGATCACAATCAATATTCTGTGTATATCAAACAGGTAGGGTGGTGGATGGAGGATTGGAGGGGTTTGTCCTCCTTGAATTATTGTATAAATTAAAACTATGTGTTACAGATAATCAAAACATGAATGCTTTAAGTGCAAGAACGTGTGTCACAACACATTAAAACTTAATATTGCATCTATTTTTAACCCCTATAATATTAAACTCGTGATTCAGCTTGCTTGAAGTACGAATCACGATGCTAGAGAAAAAATAAGTGTAATGGAATCAAACATTTGAGATTTGATAGTGTACGTGGTGGGAAGGGAGCATTTTAATTTGATGGCTTTATTATATATAAGTAAAGAGAGAATTGTCAATGATATAGTTTTTTTTTTTTTTTTTTATAACTTTTTTAAACAAGTTTCGCTAATAGCATTTCCATAAAATGTAAACAACTCTCCGATTAAAGTGGAACTTGATATATAGGAAGGTCAACGTTGTCCTTGCTTGAATGTGCGAAGATACATATAAGGTAGCAGAAATCACGAAAGATCTGTGAAAATCCTATTGTAATGAAAAGAATATATATAATCTAAAAATAAGGCTTTTAGTCTTTAAGTCATTTTTTAATCCTTTAAATTTAAAGTTATTTTTTTAATTTTTAAAATTCATAAAATATTTTTTTTAGTCTTTATGCATGCATAATATGAGTTAAACATAGAATAAAAAAATTATAATTTGTAACAATTTTTTTATTTTATATTTTAAAGTATATTTTTTATGATTAAAAACTATCAAATCAGTAGAAAAAAACCCCTTATTTTTTTAAAAACTATTTTAATTTTTTTTATTGACTTGATTTTATCAGTTTCAATCTATAATTGAACTTTGAAATATAAAATAGAAAATTAAATTATGGTAATAAAAAATATCAAAAAATGTAAATATCTTATTTTCTGTTTAGGTCACTCTTTGTAGAAAAATAAAAAAGAACATTTTAAGGATTTGAGGAACTAAAAAAAATAAAATTTGAAGGACTAAAAAATTAACTCATATTTGAGGTGCTACAAATATTTTTTAGAAAAAAAAAGAATATTTGTATATACGAGAACTAATAATTACATTTGCGACACACGATCTTATTTTTATCTAGTCTCTTATTCCACATTTTGATTTTAAAAGCAAAGAAAAGAAAAAGGCATTATTTCTTTGATTGATTCCTTTATATTTCTCTTTGTTGTTTTTGCTATTTCCAGGTTTTGAATAACCAAATATATAGGGTTTATTATTCCACACATAAACTACAAAGAAGTGAGCAGAGAGATCAAAGTATATAAATTAATAAAAAGAAATGAAAATAAAAAAAAATCCTAATTTCCTAACCTATATAAACTAGAAAAGTGGTTTCTAATTATAGGTTGCCTCGGGAATTAATAATTGATCCTCAACAATGTGGTACCTAGAACTTGTGAGATGTTGACAAGTGCCCTTGGTCATTTCAAGTAATAATTTTAAAATGGCAAGAAGAATATATCGTTCTAAAGAATCAAATATCAATTTAGAACTCATAAAAACAATTCTTATAGAAATCGCAAGCAAAAGTTTTGATTGAATTTTTTTTAAAGAAAATAGTTATTAAAATTTAAAAGAAAATAAGTTGATTCATTTTTTGAAATTCTGTGTTTTTAAGAAGGAAAATAATTCTTTGTGTCTTTTAGAACAAAGAATTTAAAAGATGTTTTGAGGACAAAAACACAGAAAAAAATTGTTTTGAAATTCAGAAAACAAAAACACAAAGAAAATAAGATTTGTAATTAGATTTCATTAAAATTCATTTCCAATTCCTACGAATATTAGTTCTATTTGATTTGTAATTTTGTCTACCATATTTTATAATTTATTTCAATTA